>JAJEJO010047208.1:0-11402 GCA_020662805.1 Glaucomys volans
AAAAGAGGTCAGAATTCTTGATCTCTAAACACAGTTGTATTCTCTACATTTTTTTTTTTTTTTGGCAGTTTGGGGATTGAACCCAGGGCCTCACACATGCTAAGCAAATGCTCTGTCACTGAGTCACATCCCCAGGCCTGGATTCTGTACATCTAAAGGTGAAGAAGATGATATTACATCTCAGAAGGTTCTTGTGGCCATTTTTCATTTAAAACACATTATTTATATTAACTTGGGTTAACAATGGTATCTTTAAGTGAATCAATTTATCTGGCTTGTTATTGTTGTTTTAATGAGCTAACTATTACTAGGTTTACTAGTTTGGGGGGGGGGGTTCATTTTGGTGGGAACCCAGGGGTGCTTCATCACTGAGCGACAGCCCTTTTTATTCTTTATTTTGTGACAGCATCTTACTGCTACCCAGACTGACCTTGAACCTGCAATCCTCCTGCCTCAGCCTCCTGAGTAGCTGGGATCACAGATATGTGCCACTGTGCCCAGCTTAGCATTATTTTAAATGAATTAATAAATGTTAAATTCTTCTTAATTTCAAATATGGTGAATATGGGCAGATATAACCACATAGCCAAGGCTCTTCGGGGTCCTCAATAATGTTTAAGAACATAAGGCACCCTCAGACCAAAATGCATGAGAACCTCTGACAGAGGACAGGTTGGAGAGTATGAGTCAGCAGAGAACCTGGGGAGGCTAGGGACAAGGAAGAGAGCCTCCCGGGAGGAATCAGAGGGCTTTGCGAAAGGAGGGTCTGACACAGGGGGAGATGGCTCCTATGTATTGGCCCTGATGTCTTTTCCTTCTTCACACAGGCTGGAACTTCTGGCTGCAAGTTCTCCAAATTTTCACATCCAATTGCTTTAAGTATAGTCCAAATAGCATGGTGTCAGTCATTTAGTGCCTTCCTGCTCTGAATACTCTAGAAGCTGCACCCAACCTCTGCCAGCCAGGGAGAAGCGTGGTGACTTGTAAGACCCCAAGCTGCTACTGCCCTTCAAGTTGAACCAGAAACTCTCCATGCACTGCTGAGTGACATCGCTCAAACATTCCCACCCCGGGTGATGTCCCTCTTTCCCAGCAGTTCCTTAGACCCCCTTCCCCTCTCGACTGTCTCCATCTGCACTGGAAGTCCCCTCTCAGGCAACGTTTTCTGCTACCATCACCTCGTGGTCATGATTGTCCTTGACCAGTCCCAAACTCCTCAAACCCACACAGAGGGCACGGACATAGCTGCTGGGTTACAGACAGAGACGGAGGGTACCGTGACCTTGAGAGTTCTGGTAAAGACAGATGTCACACTGCGGTGAGCAGAGAGTCAGTTGTGGTATTCCAAAATATATACACGACTCTCATAAACCCACTGAAAAAGACAAGTGCTCCCACAGAAAAACATATACAGGTCATAAACAGGCAGTTCACAAAACAAAGGCTACAAACCACCGATCACCATACGAAAAGATGTTCTGTCCACTAGCACTAGGAAGGGGCAAGTGAAAGTTAAGAGAGAGTATTTTTAACCCATGTGACTGGAAGATATTTAAAATTTGATACCAAGTGCTGGTGACATCGTGGGAAACTGGCGCTCTCCTCCATGGCTAAAGGGGGAATAAGACGGACGGTCTGTGTCAAGGGCAACCCAACAGCAGCTGTAGTAACATTGAATGTCCTTATTCCAAGACGCCGAAGTTCCTCTAGTCAGCATCTGCCCCAGAGAAACACACGCACACACACGAGCAAGCCTGAGATTTCCAGAAGCTTTGTTCACTATAAAGAAAAACTGGAGGCGACATGCTGGGGTTTGGATGTGAGGCGCCCCCAAAGGCCCCTGTGTTCCTGCAGGGATGTTCAGAGAGCTGTGACCGAATCCGTGCATCCCAGTTTGAATGGACTGAGTGGCAACTGGAGGCAGTCACAAAGTGAGGAGTCACCTAGTGACTCGCTGAGCACATGACCTTAAATAGGCCACCTAGTGTCTCTGTTCCTCCATTTCCTCTTAAAAGTGGAGTTAATAATTCCTACTTTCCAGAGTCACTGAGAGGCTTAAAACTGTAACCACATTTAAAACAATGAGAACAGGGCTCGGGACATAATCCCAATGTACATTTACATCACGGGGACCGATACTGGCCAAGTTATACCGTTATATCGTATGCACGGACAAATATGGAACAACAAATTCCACAACTATGGACATCTGTAATGCACCAAAAAAAATCTGCAAAGGTACACCAATGTGTACCAATAAAAAATGTGGAAAGAGAAAAAAAACTTAGCATGTGTGATTACAATTCACACATGTTAAGGAGACCTTGGAAACACAAGGAGGAAAAATTGCTGACACAGATTGAGCACACTTATGGAAAACACACAAATAATACTGCACACTCTCCAAGGACACATACAGGTATGTAAATGCAGTCAGTCCTTCATGTCCACAAGTTCTGCACCATGGATTCAATCAACTCCAGATCAAAACTATAAAAAACCCTGTTGCCAACATGCACCAGGTAGTTAGGTCTAAGAAGGTTGGGTAGGCACTGAAGGTTGCAGACTTTGTGTTCTTGTCATTCCCTAAACAATACATTATAACAACTATTTACATAGCATTTACATTGCATCAGGCATTGTAAGTCACCTAGAGATGATCTAAAGCATACAGGAGGCTGTCTGTAGGCTATGTGCACATACCAAGCCATTTTCTATGAGGGACATGAGAATCTGTGGGTTCCACTCGCTGAAACCAAGGGACAGCTTCATGTAGATTAGAAGTTGGAAGGATACTAAGGAGTGGATAAACCTCGGTCACCTCTGGTCAGGGGAGAGACCAGAGTGGGGAGAGCTATCAAAGCAGGCTTCGTGCTTCTCTGTGTTTAATAACGTGTGCCTGTGTCATGCACCTAAGGTCAGTTTTTACAAACAGTGAATGGAAGATGAAGAAATGGAGATATGAAGTATACATAGGTCTTCAGAAAAGTTTGAAGAGGAGTAGAAATACAGGATTTTGTGAGTATTGTTGCTGTTGTTTAATGAAGCTGTCAGAGGGCATTTGCATGCTGAAAGATGTGTCCTGGCAGGGATTGAAAGTGGGAGTGATAGGTTCAGGAGGTAGGAAGTGATGGTATTCAGGGCACATGTGGACACAATGGCCACAAAGCTTGTGTCATGAGCAGAGAGGAGGGGAAGACAATACTAGTGTTAGAGGGATGCATCTGGTAGTGAGAAGATAAGTGTGTGTTCCTCTTGATGCCCCTACCCCACCCCTGCCTCCGTTGCCCACCAGGAGTAAAGTGGAGTCATACATTGAGAGAGGACAGATGCAAAGAATGTGTAAGACTGATTGGGGAGGAGATGTAGAGTATTTGTCTTTGCACTGGAGTTTGTATTGGTCTGTTTTCCATTTCTACAATGAAACACCTTGAGTCTGGGTGGCGTATAATGGAATGAGGTTTATTTAGTTCTTAACATTGGAGGCATAAAGTTCAAAATTGGATTGCTCCATCTATTCAGCCTCTGGGGAAGGCCTTGTGACACATGGTATCATGGTGGTAGCAAGTATGAGACGAATCACCTGGCCAGAGGCAGGGCAGGAGTCCAGCTCAGTCTTTTACAACCCACTTTCCAGGTAACTAACTGGGGTCCCACTAGAACCACCTTAATTCCTTCCAAGGGCCATACCCCCAATGACTAACCACTTCCTGCTTGGCCCCACCTCCCACCACCTCAAGATGGCTACAATGGGGACCAGACTTCCAACACATGAACCCCTAAGGGATACCCACATATCCAAACCATAGCAGGTTGAATGGCCACTTACAGTTTATAGCCATAAATTAAAGGAAAATTGACCCTCCCCACCCCCACGGCAATGCTTCTGCACCTTTGCCAGGCCCTCACCAAGTGACACCCTAATTACACACTCATCCACCTCCAGCTCATTTTACAGTATCCTCAAGTCAGGTTCCTCAGCCCACACTCAGGATAAGCATTCAGGTCTTCACAACAACCCATGAGGTCATTATTTCAATGCCCACTTCACAAATGAAGAAGCATCTCTAAAAGAAGCAAGACAGCCGCTCAGAGCCGCCTTCTGGAATACTTAAGAAGCCTGCGAGGACTTGCAGAACCCATCCTGATGTTCTGCACACTAGACTCTCCAGCGACACTTAAGGAAATCTCAAGATTTCAGTTTGAAACCCAACCTTGGCCTAGTCCTCCCGCAGAAATCCATCTTTAGAAGGAAGGAGGTTTTGAGGTTGAGTAGTAAAGCATCTGAAGAATAGTTGAGTCGTACTGGGTTTGAGAACTTTGGAGAATGTTTCCACATCGCTTTACATGCTTCCAAACCTGGACCATTCCCTCTAGGGCTTAATTTCTGAATGCGCCATGATAATTTCAGAGTCTACATCCAATGAGGGTATTAACAAAAACACACAGACCAATTGAAGGTTATTACAAGAAATTACATTTCAACGACATATTTTTGCTGGTGGATGCCAGTTAGCCCACCGAGCCGAGGCAGTAATGGCAGCGCTCTGTCCCAGCCCCAGCTCCAGCTCCTCAGGAGGCAAAGCTAATCCTTCCTGGAAACTGTTTTGGTTAATCCTGTCACTGAAGCTGGAGATTTAGTGAGCAGACTTGTAGATGACAGATGTTTTTCAGTTGATTTTTTCCCCCACAGCCATCTTTCCTACCAGCTTTGGCATAACTGTATACACTGTAAGAAATTTAGTTCATTTGTAAAATTTAAAAAAAAATGAAAATGAAAAATTCCAACAGTTCAGTGGATTGGTTTTGGTGATGTGGCTGTAACTCTGAACATGCCTCAAGTGTTTAAAAGTGAGACTTGCGAATTTAAAAAGGAAATGTGTTCAGCACCCGACACAGCATTCCAAGTAAAACATTAATGAAAAGCACGTGGAATATGAAAGTGCCCAACCGTTCTGTACAACTTAGACCAACCCATGCTTAGGGCCAGAATCTTGCGCTCATCTTAGGTCTTGTTGCCAAACGGTGTGGCCAGATTAACCATGCATGTTTTCCTGAGGCCTCAGCATCTGCAGCCTTTCTGGCCCAGGAGGAGAGAAACAGCCCTCCCAGGGCTGGCCAGTTCCTAGAGTGAGCAACACCAGCCCCGAGAGACTGACCCTCACTCTCAAACCAACCAGTTCAGGGCCCTGCCCTCGACCCCCTCCTTTAGGAAGTTCTTCAACTCTAGGCCACTGTTCCCTGCCCTGATCACCCCAGGCCTCAGGACCCACCCAAATCCTCCAAACTCGCCTCTTCACCTGCTTCTCCTCTTCCTTCACAGAAACCATAACAAAGGCCCCCGACCACATTCCCCTCTTGCTCTGTTTGGCCTCCTGACCACCCTGGTGTCCCTGCAGGGTGCTATGACTCTGCTTCTTGGGGTCTGAGTACAACAGTATTTCCATGGCAACGTGTCTTACCACACCTGATTAAAACAAATCACGGTTTTACACCTTCGCCCCCACTGGCCTTCAAGGGGCCACGCATCCAACAGAGAGAGACCACAACTCCCAGAAAAGGGACCCAGCAGGAAGGGATGGGGCAGGCGAGGAGAGGGAAAGGGGCCACCTCAACCAGGGCTGGTCTGGCAGCTGATGCCAGGCTGCCCGAAGCAAAGTTTCCACAAATATGTGTCAAAATGAGAGAAATAAGGACAATTTTTTTGACATCTCATGAGGCTCAGTTGTGCATGCTTTTAAACTCCAGAGCTAATTTCCTTTTATGATTTTAGTGCCAAGATGTCCTTTATTTTATGAGATGATAGTAAGGGGTAATTTTTTTTAATGCTCTTCTTCAGCAACATAAAATGTTGGCAACCCCTACGTTGTTCTCCAGATTTCTCTTTGAAATGTGACTGGGGTGTGAAAACCCAAATCACAAACCACCACAGCAGAACACAGGACTGGCTGAGGAGCTGGCGCTTCAGTCTATCGGTGCCTGTCGTCAGAGAGGGAGGCCAAGGACAACTCAAGGGCTTCTTTGCTGAAAACAGGGATTCTGAAGGGGTCTCACTGGAGTCGAAGATAAATGCAAGGAAAAATTTAGAACCTTATAAAACATGACTGCAGAACAAGGGATAGGAGATACCCCTCGGGGGGCAGGGAAAAGGGTGGACTTTCAGGAAACTACATGGCATCTTCAATGGAAATTAGAAAGAGTTCCAAAACAGCAAGGGAAATAAAACTCTAGAGAATATAGTCATCACATGGATCCCTGATATTAACAGTGTCCTGAGAAGCAAATCACAGTCCAATCTTGCCTAACGATGGAGATGCATTCTAAGAATCCTCTTGCTAGGCAATTTCATCATCATGCAAACGTCAGAGGGTGCGCTCACAGGAGCCTGGAGGGCATCACCTACAACACGCCGAGGCTGTGGTGTGGCCTGCTGCTCTTAGCCTACAAGCTGCTACAGCCTGTTACTGTACTGGACACTCTGAGCAACTGTGCCGCAACGGTAAGTATGTGTCACACACATCTGTACATAGAAAAGGGAACGGAAGGGCTGAGGCTGTGGCTCAGTGGTAGAGTGTTTGCCTACCATGCATGAGGCACTGGGTTCGATTCTCAGCACCACATATAAACAGATGAATAAAATAAAGGTCTATCAACATCTGGACAGAAAGAAAGAAAGAAAGAAAGAAAGAAAGAAAGAAAGAAAGAAAGAAAGGGAAAGAAAGGAAGGAGAGAAAGAGAAAGGAAACGACCAGGCAATGGAACCTTCTAACTCCATCATAACCCTCTGAGACCACCTTTGCACACACAGCTCCTCCGTGACCAAAAAGGTGTGATGTGGTGCCTAACTGTCGTTACGAAGAACTGGTCTGTCCCAATTAGGGGCTGAGTGTTCTCTGTTTGAACATAAACAATTTCACAGAACATCAACACCAGCCAAGGTCTCTTTCTAGGAGAGACCAAAACAAAAATACCCCATAGTCATGTCCAATAAGACGTGAACTTTTTTCTAGTGAGAAAACACCAAACTTTCCCTAAGCTAATGTGGGGAGCCATCGTATCTAGCAGAGTCAGGCCTGGCTGAGCCGTGGGAAACAGAGGCCTGACTCCCAGGAACTGGCAGTCATGAGAGACTGTTCCAGACTGCCGGGGAGTAGGTGGCCCTGTATGGACTGGTTCACCATCTGAGGATGTGCTAATTCCCTAAGCAAATGGCTTCCCTAACTCCCTGTTCCTCACAGAAGCAGCCTCTCCCAATCTTGGCCCCCTTACCTATGCAACTATAAATAAAAGGGAGGTGGGCTACTCCATGTTGTTGGAGGCCAGATCTGGTATGGTCCAATCCATCACACTCCTTCCCATTTGAAAAGAGTATTGGCTCTTGTGTTTATTGACTAGACAAGTTTAGTAATTAATTGATTTATAGCTAGCACCGTCCTCCAGCAGTTAACCTTTCCCTCATCCACACTGGACGTAACTGAAGCCCGCACTAATATGGGTCACCACTGATGCTTAACAGTGTCAGCGTTAGTCTTGCTCTAATCCGCCCCCCTGTACATAGTGTGCTTGAGAACCCCAAGCATAGAATCATTCCCACTTGCTGACAGCACTCTGTCCATGGGAATCACTTCCCTGGACCCCCAAAACCACCCAGCCAAAGTCCAAATATCTCCCGAACACCCTCATACAGAGAAGCCCTGTGGTTCTCCATGGTGTGTGTTCTAGCTCTCTGCAACAAGGGACCTCACCGTGTGACCACAGGTCCTGGTGGTCACTGGACCACAGTGTTCCTGGTGGTCACTGGCTGAAGGACATGGACAATATGGTCAAGTAGGAATTCGAGGATGATTCTTTAACATGACAGAGAATCACTCTCTAGCAGTGATGCAAAAGTAGAAGTTGTCTCATCAAAGTCAGGAATCAATCAGGGAACTCTCACTCTACCACTATGATTCCAGAACTTCTACCTAACATAACCAACTAGGAGGATACTTAATAAATAAAAGCATTGGCAAAAAATGCACAAGAGTATGTTCAATCCCCAGCACCGCAAAAACAAACAAACAAAAAAAGATGCACAAGAAAAGTATTAGCCACTCAGGATGAAACCATCCAAGGAGAATCAATAAGAACCAAGAATGAGTTCATTACTGTGGCTTGTCACTAATTAACAGAAAACTCAAAAGTCTCCCACTACATAAATCACAAAATATAATGGAGAAACTTCCCCTTCACGACAGAAAAAAAAAATCTGGTAATAAATCTAACATGAAAGTTCACAGAAATAAAAAAAACTATCTGAATAGATGACAAGGCATAATATAAACTTAGGTAAAGAGGCTGAATAACTTAATAATAAATATGCCTTATAATAATTCACCAGATTAATGGAATCAAAATCAAATCCAAGTTTTCAGTAATTTAAAATAGCTTTAATGGGAAATACATTTAGATGGTGGGGAAACTAAGTAGGAAAGATATTAAAAAGCTATAGTAACTAAAGTAATATTGAACCATGACAAGTTTAGTAAAGCCAATCAATGAAATGGAGCAGAAAGCCAAAACACAGATCCAGGCCTCTGTGAAAGACTAAACATATTAAAAATAGATGGAAAAACACCAAATATTCAATAAGTACCATTGAAAAAAACTAGCTATTTGGAGCATTAACTTATATCTTACTTTCAAGTTAAAGAGAAAACTTTATTACCAGATTCCAATGTAAATAAACATGAAATTCAAAAAGATTTTAGGAGAAACTATAGGTAAATAGTTATATAATATTGAGATCAGAATGATAATAAAGGCAGGAAACAGGTCACAAAAATGAATTGACTTAACTATGCAAAATTTAAACTTGGATGTCAAAAAATAATGTCATTAATGCAAATCAAAACTAAGATTTCATCTCACTCCAGTCAGAATGACAATTATCAAGAATACAAGCAACAATAAATGTTGGTGAGGATGTGGGGAAAAATGTTCACTCATGCACTGCTGGTGGGACTTCAAATTGGTGCAACCATTATGGAAAGCAGTGTGGAGATTCCTCAGAAAACTTGGAATGGAACCACCATTTGACCCTGCTATCCCACTCCTCAGTTTATAGCCAAAGGACTTAAAATCAACATATTATAATGACACAGCCACATCAATGTTTATAGCAGCTCAACTCACAATAGCTAAACTATGGAACCAACCTAGGTGTCCTTCGACAGATGAATGAATAAAGAAAATGTAGTATATACATATGATGGAATATTACTCAGTTTTAAAGAAGAATGAAATTATGGCATTTACCAGTAAATGGATGGATTTGGAGATTATCATGCTAAGCAAAATAAGCCAATCCCCAAAAACCAAAGGCTGAATGCTTTCTCTGTTACGTGGATGCTAACTCACAATAAAGGGGGGTGGTGCACTTGGGAAAAACAGAGTTGTTTTATATTAGGTAGAGGGGAGTGAAGGGAGGGGAAGGAGTATGGGGGTAGGAAGGATAGTAGAGCAAAACAGACATTATTACTTCATGTACGTACATGACCACGTGATTGATGTGATCCTACAACATGTACAATCAGAAAAATGAGAACTTATACTCCATTTATGTATGATTTATCAAAATACATAAATGCATTCTGTCATGTACAACTAATTGGAACTAGGAAAAAAATTTTTTAAAATAATGTCTTAAAAAATTAGAGGCAAAGAGAAAATGCATAACATAACATTAATACAGATAAAATTTTAACATAAAATTTTCACAAACAAATGTTGAAAATATGACATACAATGAAAAGCAAGCAAGTCCCAGACTAACACTTGTCACCTACAAACTAGGAAGAAAGCTCTAGGAACTATAATATCAGTGATATTGGGAATACTGAAAAACAATATTTCTACTTATTTTTGGTAGAAGTATAAAGACTGAAAAATATAAATCTAACAAAATGCTATCTGTGGTTATTTCTAGGTACCTAGATTGTCAGTGATCTCTTTCTTTTTAAAAATTTGCTCATCAAAGTTATCTAAAATAAATATGACCCTTTTGTCATGTTATTTCTAAAATCAAAATTGAAGTCAAAGTTTCTGGGCATCAAAGGACATGATCAACAGAGTAAAAGGGCAACCTGCAAAATGGGAGGAAATATTTGTGTATATATGATAAGGAGTTAATGCCTAACATATATAAAGAACTCCCATAACCCAACAATTTTTTTATAAACTCAACTTCAAAGTGGGCACGGGACTTGAACAGACACTTCTCCAAAGAAGATATCCAAATGGCCAATAAGAAAATTATATGATGTTCAACATCTCTGATTATTATAGAAATGCAGATCAAAAACCACAAGGAGATACCACCTCATACCATTAGGATAATTACCATCAAACCAACGCTCAAACAAAGAAACCCAGCTGGGTGTGATGACACTTGCCTATAGTCCTAGCTACTGGGGAGGCAGAGGCAGGGGGTCACTTCGGCCCAGGAGTTTGAGGCCAGCTTGTGACAGCGTATCTCTAAAAACAAAAGCATAACAGGTGTAGATGAGGATGTGCTGAAATAGGAGCCCTCGTGCATCACTGGCAGAATCATAAAACAGTGCAACTGCTGAAAACAGTATGGCAGTTCCCACAAACTCCAAGCGGGACGATTCCACGCTCCAGCAAAGTCACTTCTAGGTGTATACTCAAAAGGATCGAAAGCAGGGTCTCCAACAGACACTTCGCATGCCACGTTCACAGCAAGACTATTCCAACAGCCAAAAGGTGGAAGCAACGTGAGCGTCCACAGATGGATGATGGATGAACAGGGTGGTCTACACACGCAACAAAGTAACATGAAGCCTGAACAGGAAGGAGATTCTGCCCCATGCTATAACACGGACGAACCCTAAGGACATTATGCTAGGTGAAACTTGCCTGTCACTTAAGGACAAATAACGTGATTCCACTTATCCATGTACCCAATGTAGTCAGGGTCGTGGGGCCAGAAGTCCCCGGGGCTGCTGGGGGGCTGGAGGAGAGGTGGATGAGAGTGTCTAATGGAATGAAGTCTCAGCTTTGCAAGCTGACAAGGCTTCTGATGATCGCACAACAGTGTGGACAGACCTCACACAGAACCGTACGTTCAAATCATTAAGACAGAACACTTTCTGTCGTGCATACTTTGCCACGATAAAAAAAAAAATTGTTTAATGGAATTCAATTGGTTTCCCAGATTTGCTTGTTTTCATTTCCAGCTGTGGGTTGCTGCCTTCCTCAACCATTCCTGCCATTCCAAAATCACTGGTTTGGAGAGCACGTTTTTAATTGTATTAAACATATGTATAGACATGTCTGCATATATACATATATATGGACACACAAAGAAGAAATATTCTTTATGGAAACAGGATAAGACAGAA
>JAJEJO010047212.1:0-76992 GCA_020662805.1 Glaucomys volans
ATTTCAGTTATTTTTATAAACCTAGCACATGATATTGTTTATTTAAAGATGAAAAATTACAGAGAACAAACACAAAAACCCACTAATAGTTCATAATTCCCCTAACCTAATATCCCTATTGTTCATGTTTTGTTTTTTTTCTGATTTTGAAAACAATTTTATGATAATATTTATTTTGCATCATTAGTGTTATATTCTGCTTTTGTCACTTCTGAGTTTTTACTTAGTTCAGTTTTTTAATAGAATAAGAATTTGATGTAACTTTGTGGAATATGATTATTTTTTATTGGTCTTTTTTATTTGTACATGACAATAGGATAAATTTTACATAATTATAAAAGAATGGAATGTAATTTGTTCCAATTCAGTCCCCAGTACCATCCTTTCCTTTCCCTCCTCCCTCTCCCACACCCTTCCCTCTGCTCTACTTATCTTTTTGCTACTTATAGTTTTGTAGTTGTTTTTTTTTTTTAAATTTGTAATTAGTGTATTGTGGATGTATATACTAATATGATTCATTGTAGTATATTCATAGATATAAATAGGAATTTTGTTTATTCCTATTTATATCTATGAATAGGTCAGATTCATTCCACTGTCTTCCCCTGTCCCATCCTTCCTCCCTTTTCTTCATTCCCCTTTGTCTACTTCACTGGTCTTCTGTTGTTTTTTTAATCCCTCCCTCTTTATTTTGGATTAACTTCTGTTTATCAGAGAAAACATTTGACCTTTGACTTTTGAGACTGGCTTATGTACTTAGCATGATAATCTCCAGGTCCATGCATTTACCAACAAATATCATGAAGTCATTCTTTATGATTTAACCCCAAGTTATTTGTCAGGGGGACACTTATAAATTCATGTACAAAATAGCTGCATATGTCTTTGGTTGTTTATGGCATTTAAAAAGATTTCTTGTATCTTAATAACTCAGACATCTCATAATGAACAAAGATAGTCTCCACAAATTGCCTAAAATTCTATGAGTCCTTTAATTTTAAATTTGTCTCTTTTTTGTAATTATTACAAAATCTATTTTTCTCTAATTTCCATGTTTGGTGTAATTATATAAATGAGAATTTATATAAATTTTTTCTTCTCAAAAAATTTAAAAAGTGATTGTTTTTATTCTCCTGAAGGTGCACACTATATTTCATATCAAACTGAATGCTGAATTGACATACACATTCTTTCTTAAGGGCTTGCGTTCTTATTTCTTAAGGGTTTGTACTTTGATTTCATGGGCTTGCACTCTCATGCATTTGCTTTATGTAATTGGATCTGAAATTTGGACCTCTGCTAAATGCGCCAAGTGTAGTACTACTGAGAACAGAGGTTTAAATATTTTGAAGGCATGCACTGAATAAATTTCTTGTATGTTTTTATCCAAACAAGATTTTTGGTGCGGGGGGAGAAGAGGATAAAACACAGTTTAGAAAGGTTAAAGGAAATAGATCACAAGCATATTCCTCTGCAGGTTAAACCTAAGGTTAAGCGTTAAGATAATGGTGTATCTGCACAGAAGCTTACTGTAAGAAGCACAACAAGAATTTTTGAAGCTTCAGACTTAGATAAGTTTTGGCATTTCTCATGAATAAAGATGGAAAGTTATTGAAGGGAAGAAAGACATACTGTTTAAGTTGTGTTTTCCTTATCTGAAATACTAGAAATCCAAGTGTTTCAGATTTCAGATTTTTTAATCTGTGTCTATACATAATGAGGTAACCTAGGGATAGGACCAAATCTAAACATAAATTCCATTTATGTTTCATGTATACATCATCTGCAGGTATTTTATATGAATAATTTTAGTGCATTTGCTCAATTATGACATGAGGTCAGGTACGGACTTTTTCATGTGTGGCATCATGGCACTCAAAAAATTTCAGGTTTTGGAACATTTCAGATTTTCAGATTAGTGATTCTCACTCTGTATAAGGTAAAAGACCCATCAGCAATAGAATTGAAGGCCACTGTAAGAAGAGCTCCCCTATCCTTTCAGAAGGCAGGATTATAGGGGAGTCAGGCACTCTGAGGACCCACCATTTAACCTGGAATATTGGAAGTACTTTCTTTGGGGCATTATAGAAATAATTTTTAGGTTACTTTTAACTTCCCTGAATGATTTTCAATAAAGCAAGTTTTAATTCTGCATGGTTCTTAAAAGCATAAGTTAGAGAATCAGCCAAACCTGAACTTTTAGTCCCAGAGATCACAGTGGTTATATTATCTATATTTTTTCTATTTCAAGAATTTATGAATTATAGAAAAACATATTATAGTAACAGAACGAAGATAAAGAAATATATTGAAATGAGCAAGAGGAAAAATTTGTATTACATATAGGGAGGTGTTATGGTTTGAATGTGCAGTGTCCCCAAAAGCTCACATATGGGACAGTGCATGAGAGTGAATTAATCCCCTGTAAGAGATTGAGTGGTAACTGAAGTGGTAGAGTATGACTGGCGGAGGTGGGAATTGGTGGTGTGGCTTTGGGGTATATATTTGCATTTGGCAAGTGGAGACCTCTCTCTGCTTTCTGATCATCATGTGAACTGCTTCCCTCCACTACACTCTTTCTTCATGGTGTTTTGCCTCACCTTGAACCCCCAGGAATGGAGCCTGCTATCTGAGAATTGAGACCTCTGAAACTGTGAGCCCCCATATAAAATTTTCCTCTTCTAAAGTTGTTCTGGTTGCATATTTTAGTCACAGCAGTGAAAAAACTGACTAAAACAACAGTATTAAGAATGACATCTGATTTCTCATTAGAAACAGTTGAGACTAGAAAACAATGGATGAAGTCTTGAAGGGGGGAAAAATATTGTTCTAATTTTCTAACCCATTGGTTTGGAAAATACAAAGAAAATGATGACATTTTATTTACACAAAATCTGAAAGAATTAGTCTTCCAGTAGACCTTCACTACAAAAAATGTTTTAAAAATTCTTTAGACCAAAGGGAAATAATACCAGATAGAAATGCAAGAAGAAATAAAGATTACCAAAAAATGTAAATATGGAGCTGGGTGTGGTGATGCATGCCTGTAATCCCAGTGGCTTGGGAGGCTGAGGCAGGAGGATCATGAGTTCAAAACCAGCCTCAGCAACTCAGTGAGACCCTGTCTCTAAATAAAATATTAAAAAAGGCTGGGGATGTGACTCAGTGGTAAAATGTCCCTGGATTCAATCCCCAGTACCAGGAAAAAAAAAAAGTAAATATGGAAATAAAATGATTATTAAAATTTATGTCTACCATATGCATAAAAGGCTTGAAATTTGTGGAGTTCATAATCTGTGTGACAATAAAATAAGTAACAATAAGAGCACTAAGGGGACCAGGGAGTGAATTGAATTATATACTCTTATATTTACATTTTTTGTTAATACTGTATTATTTGAAAGGTGATTGCAATGAGGGAAGGATGCATATTGTAATTTCCAGTAACTATTAAAAATAACTGTAGAAGAGATAAAATGGAATCCTAAAATAAAATGGAATCCCAGAAGGTGGCAGGATAGAAGCAGGGGGACAAATAGAAAACAAATACCCAGGTGATAGAATTAAATCCAGCAATATTGATAATTTCTTTAAATAGAAACATTTTTGACACTCCTCTTAAAAGGCAGAGATTACCAGGCTAAAGCAGCAAGTCTAAAATATATGCATTTTAAGGATAAAGACACAGACTTAAAGAAAATTTTGAGAAAAATATACCATGCAAATATAAAGCATAAGAAAACTAGTTTGGCTGTGATAAGATAGACTGTAAAAGAATTGAAGGGCATTTTGTCACAATAAAAATCAGGAACACCAAACACTGAACAGTCTTTAATGTATATGTGTCTAATAAGAGGACTCCAAATGTGTATGTGGAATAAAAATAAACAGAACTAAGGGAAGAACTAGACAAACCCAAAATTCTAGTTGGAAATTTTAATAACAAACCCTCAGTAATTGAAAGAACATGTAGACCAAAAATAAATAAATAAATAAAATTAAGAAGTAGAAGATTTGAACACTACCAACCAATCTCATTTAAGTTGATTTGTATATACTAAACTCCCAAACAGTGGAATACACATCCTTTTAACTACCCATGGAACTTCACCAATGTGGGACATATGCTAGGCCATAAAAGAATAAGTTTGGAAAGATTAGTGTACAGAATGTGATGATAATGCAATAATAAAAATAGCTTTAGATAATTCTCAAATATTGGAAAATTCAAGCAGTATCTTTCTATTCACTGGGTCTAAGAATTCAAAATAGAAATTAGATACTATTTCTAGTCATAATAAACACAAAATATCAGTGTATTTGTGAGATTTAAAGAAATGTTTAAATGGAAATTTGTAGCTTTAAATGCTTACATTAGAAAAGAAAGGTCTAAAATTATATGCACTTTCTTCATGTGAGCCTTTTGTGTTGCTCAACAATGCTGGTATAATTAATTTGTTTTGGTGTTCTTATCAGAATGCCTATTTCATATCTTCTCTTTCTTTACTCCTTGTACCTCCCCACTCTGATGACCATGCTGCTTATTTTATTGGTACAATAAAAGCAATCAGGAAAACTGGACATCTGCCTTCTCACATATCATCTCACTGTGAAGCCTGTGTGTACCAGTGTAATGTACTCTCCCCTCTTTAAAATGATAATTGTTCATACTTCTATCCAAACCATCTCCTCCACTTGACCCCTGGAGCCCACACTCTAGTGCTCACTCCAGGATTACATTCATGTTCTTTCTTCCCTGTATCTTCCCCCCATCCTTGCTTATCTACATCTTTCCTGTCAAATATAACTTATAGGGAAATCTCCCAACTTAAACCACAGATCATCCTCCCCCTGTTGTCCCATTTCTTGCTTTCTTTCACAGCAAGAGTCCTTCAAAAAACTATGTATTTCTCCACTTACTCTGCTTTCCTCATTGTCTTTTGTCCCAGTTAAAGTTTTATCCTTCCCACTCTTTGGAAACGGTGCTTGTCAACATTGTCAGTGCCTTCCATGTTGCTGACTCTAGTGATGAGTTGCAGTCCTATGACTTAATTTGTTAGTAGCATGGGACCGTTGATAACTTCCTGCCTTTGAAGAGACTTTTTTCTTCTGGCTTCTGGACTACCTTACTTTGGTGTTTCTTCTACCTTACAACTGCTCTTTTTTAGTTTCCTTTGTTGATCTTCCCAACCCTTCCATGCTGGCATGCTTCAGAGCTCAGTCATTGGAATTCCTCTCTGCCTGTTCCCATTCACTAGGCAAGCTCCTTCAGTGTCATGGCTTGAAATAGCATCTTTATGCTATGATTTCCAAATGTATGTGTTCACTTCTGATCTCTCCCCGAGACTTCAAATTCACATACACAGCTACCCATTTGATATCATCATTTGTATTTCTAATGGACATCTCAAACTCAACTTATCTAAAACTAAATTTATGATGTTTTCCCTCTCCTTTTTCCTAACCCCTCTGTCTTAGTAAATGAGCACTCTACTCTTCCAGCTGCTTTTGGATGATCTCTTTGGTCTCTCATACCAGATATCCAATCTAATAGCAAATGAGTTCAGTTATATTCAAAATATTTGCCAATCTGTCCACCTGATCCCTGCCTTGCTGCTACTGTTCTAGTGTAAGTCACCATCACCTCTCACCTGCTTGTCAGGATCCTCCCAGCTGATCTCTGTGCTCCCACTGTAGTCACCCACTCCTCAAAGGAAAGGGCATTTATTTCTCTTCCCCACCACTCACTGACTTCCAGTCATGTTGGCCTCCTTGATATTACGCACACACACCAAGCACATTTCTGCCTTCTGCCTGGAAGATTCTTCCCCATATACTCCTATGGAGTATCTTCTACCACTTGCTAGTCTCCTACTGTTTTCTTCATAGCGTTTGTTATCAACTGTCACATTATCTGTTTAATTGTCTTTTTCCCCCAACCATAATATGTGCTTCATGAGGCTTTGGCTGTGTTCACTGCTGTTTCTTCAGTCAACTGAGACAATGCCTCTCACACTGTGTACTTGGTGAATGTTTGCTGAATAACTGAATATGCTTAATAGCCAATATTTATTACTTTCTTATAAAATGCTTAGAATATTTTTGAAAATCCATACATAATTTTTAATGCTGTGGTAATTTGGAGTTATACTTCTCTTGCTGACATACTTGGAAACAAGTTCAAATGGTATGAGTAAGTCCAGAATTGGAACCTTTGCCAGTAAAGAATGAATAAATTGTACTTCCCTCAGTGTGGTTGCTAATTCAATCCAGAATTATTTTAGTTTAACTATTAATGGGCTTGCCATTGAAAGAGTGAGTAGAATTCTGCTTTTCAAATCTGTTGCTGTTTGCAAAACTGAAGGCTATAATTGCAACATTTTATTCTTGTTCTTCAGAAAATGCAGCTCCTTCCATTTCCTTCCTTTTAGTCACTTGTCAGCTTTCAGCAGCTGGCAAAATATTCATTACACAAGTCTTTAATTTCTGTGTCTCTCTATAGATTGAGAACTTCCAAGTGGAACTCTAGTATCAGTGGCTTGCTTTTCAAATAGAGTTAAGCATTGATAGTAGAGGTCACGTGTTATTTATCCTTTTCTGCTTATATAGCATCTAGCAGAGAGTATAGAGAGTTATTCTCAGCAGTAGTCACAGGGCTTTGTAAATGCTGCTGTAACTTTTGCTGGAGACTGTGGCATACACTCCCATTTCTTGGGGATATATGCCGTCCCTCTAAGTTAGTCTTCAGTGTAGCTAAAGGGGAAAGTTCAGGAGATTTTGAAATTGCACTGGAATATATATGTGTATATTTATATAAAATATGTAATGAGCTATAAATGGTAGGTAGGAAAACAAAAATGGGTTTCATTTGACTGTGTTACATATTCAGAAATAAAGAACAAATACACTGGATATGAAATATTTGGAACATGGTACTCATCTGTAGATCACCCAGCATTTCCCAAGTGAGTGTCATAAAACAGTAGTTCTGAAAGATGTGAGTAGGTATTTCCAAGCCTGGTCACTCTGCAAGCATTGTATGCCAGATGCTTTTCTTGCAGATACCCAGGTGATGTTGTTCAGTAGAGTGCGATATATGAATGGATTTCAGGCAGAGGGCACCCTGAAAAAGAAGTGAGGAGTCATAAGCACTGAGGGAGTGTTTGAAGCCATTAGACTGGATTAGATGCCGAAGTGAATGTTGACAGGAGAGGGAGGAGATTGAAATATTTTACGTGGAGATCTATTTTTGTCAGTAGTTTTTAAAAGCAAAGTTCTTGGAAATAGTTGAACACTAGGCTTAGAAGCACAAATAGTCAAGTTTTTCTCTTTTGCTGAGTAGCAAATAGAACTACTGTTAAATAAAAGAAGAACCCCAAGACCTTGAGCCCTGGGCTCATATGAAGTTTCTAGTCTGGGCAGGGGAGGAAGCAGCAGAGGAGCTGAAGGAGAACCAACAGATAGGAGTAGGTGTGAGGCAGGCAAGTGAGCAGACCTGGCCAGGGGGACATGGCAACCATGGGCCAGATGGGTAAGGCCCAGAGCTGGCCCTTGACTTAAAAGAAAGTGGCAGGGCAAAAATGCCACTGAAGCGCAGTCAGAAAGAATGGGGAAAGGGATTCTGATAGAATGTAAGCCACTCAGATCATCTGGCAAGTCCTATGGCCAAATTTCTGCCTGATATTCGTTCCGCCAGACCGAACTACTTGCAGTCCCTAAACCTGTCTGCTTCCTCCCACTGTATCTGTGCCCTTTGTGCAAGACCCCTTTGTCAACCACCTTCACTCTCTTTGTTACAATAATCCCTAACATTACAGTGCTCTCAGTGGCAGCCCAAAAGTCTAAGCACTTTACCTGCTTTTTCTTTTCTTACAAATCTGCTGTGATCTCAGACATCTTAAAAATAACTGAAATCCCTCTCACCACCTCATATCGATTGGGATGGCTGCTATCAAAAAACAAAATAAGTGCTGGGGTTGTGACTCAGTGGTTGAGCGTTTCCCTACTATGTATAAGGCACTGATTTCGATCCTCAGCACCACATTAAAAAATAAATAAAATAAGTGATGCTGGGGAATCTTTACTGCAGAAGAAATAGAGAAAGAGGCTGTTAACAATACAGCATAAGTATTTATCTTTTTGTGACTTTCACTTGTTGTCAGGGCTCATTCATATTATAGCATGTGTCAGAATTTCTTGCTTTTGAATGTTGAATATAATAGTTCATTTGTTTATCCTTTGATCTGTTGATGGTCATATGGATTGCTTCCACCTCTTGGTTGTGACCAACACTTCTATAACCTAAGTTTGCAAGTATCTCAAGTCCCTGTTTTCACTTCTTTTGGACATATACCCAGAAGTGAAATTATTGGATCATACTGGTATTCTATGTTTAATGTTTTGAGGATCTGCCATATTGTTGTGTATTTTGTGGCCAAGGAAGTTCAGTGAGGTAAATGATAAAAGCAGAGAACTAACCAGGCGCGGTGGCGTACGCCTATAATCCCAGCGACTTGGGAGGCTGAGGCAGGAGGATCGCAAGTTCAAAGCCAGCCTCAGCAACTTAGTGAGGCCCTAAGCAACTCAGTGAGACCCTGTCTCTAAATAAAATACAAAATAGGGCTGGGGGTGTGGCTCAGTGGTGGAGTGCCCCTGGGTTCAATCCCTAGTACCAAAAAAAAAAAAAAAAAAAAAAAGCAGAGAACTAAAAGTTAGAAGAACAAGATTTTGTTTCATCTATTTTCCCACTTGCAAGCCAGGGGATTTGGACAAATTACTTTTCTGATCCTCAGTTTAATCACCTGGAAAATGAAAACAGCGATTCCCTATTAGCCTCTGGGCCTAACTCATTTACTTGTTGAAGAGGTGTGTGGCAGAGGCCTTGCTCTAGGGCTGGGGCTGCAACATCGAGCAGACAGACAAGGTTCCTGCTCTTAAAAAGTTCACCGTCTGATGGATTCTAGCAGTGAAGATGGAAACTGGCTATGAGAGTGCCCTGTAAACTGTAAACCACCATGAGAACACTAGCGTTATGCATGCTCCAGTGAACTTTCCTTTTGGAACATTTGGGTTCTTATTTGAGCAATAAATTTATAGAAAAAGAATATAAAAAGAAATGATAGGTATCTCTGTCATAGAAGTTAAGTCCTTGAATGAAATAGGCAGATATTGAATATTTGTCGAATGAGTAAAGGAAGGTGTTGGGATTTGGAAATTCAGTGTAAGTAGATATTGATTGCTATCTTGCTTGTTAAATCTTCAGAAATATAAGATACATTTTAAGAAAAGTGAGAGTTATATCTAGCAGAAGAATTGAGAAGTGACCATATAGAAAAAATTTAACTCAAAATTAAAAGTACTGAATTTTAGAAAGAACAAGACTGTATCTGTCGATTTCCAAATATAAATTAAAAGAACTTAATGCCCTTGAAAAGGGCCAAGCACAATGTAAACTTTCTAATGTTTCTGATTATGAATGAGGTAAATTTAAGGGCCACTATGATTTATTGAATTATCTTGAGGAATAAAAGGGAAGTTTAATTCCTGAGATTGTATTTATGCTCAAAACATAACAAACTGAGGATTTCTTTTTTATTACTTAAAGAAGTAACATTTAGCAGGAAACAACTTGAGTGATCACTCATGCAGCAATGAATATTCTGTATTATCTGGACTATTTTAGAATACTGCCACTTTTTGTCATCTTCTAGGTTTATATGAATATCTAATAAATTTCAAATGTTGTATGGCCTTGGACTGTAACACTTCATTTTTACACCCATTTGTACAGGACTCTGGGTGTTGACACTAATAAGCACTGGTGTAGCTGTTCGGGGGCAGCCCAGCAGCTCCTTAAGCAGATGGCTTTCTCTATTTCTTCTCCTCTACAGGCAAACATGCTGAAGACATATTTGGTGAGTTGTTTAATGAGGCTAACAACTTCTACATCAGAGCAAATTCTCTTCAAGACAGAATTGATCGCCTTGCTGTCAAAGTCACCCAGCTGGATTCCACAGTGGAAGAGGGTAGGTAATTGCATGAAAGCAGTGAGCTAGAAGTGATGTCGACAAGATGTTAGTAATTAATTGCAGTGTAATTACTGCTTTTTTCCTGGGGGTAGTGAGTTGACATTTCATCTCATCTTCTCCTGGAAGAATAGTGAGAGAACCCTTACAACTTTGGGTTAATTAGTGATGAAAAGATTCATATCTTGTTTATCTTATACACCATGCATTTGCTAAAAAAATAAAAAAAAACAGATATAGTTTCATAGTATTTGTTTTATAGGCTTCTTCAAATACATTCATTAGAAGTTCTAATATAGGTTAATGGTAGTTATTTTAAAATCCATTCTTGCCTAAAACAGAACCTCTCTGAAGAGATAGTCCAGCCAAGATGGAGGGTCACAGGTACATCATGCCAAAGAGCAAAAACCTTCAGCCTAATACTTCTGTTAGGGTTGATGCCTGTGAATAATCCTGGTGAATATGCAAATTTAAAAATGTTATTAATCTCAGAAATAGAGTTACTGAAGCCCTTTAAGCTTGGGTTTTTTTGTTTGTTTGTTTGTTTGTTTTTTGTTTTTGTTTTTGAGCCAGGGATTGAACTCAGGGACACTCGGCCACTGAGTCACATCCTCAGCCCTATTTTGTATTTTATTTAGAAACAGGGTCACTGAGTTGCTTAGGGCCTCGCTAAGTTGCTGAGGCTGGCTTTGAACTCGCGATCCTCCTGACTCAGCCTCCCAAGTCGCTTGGATTACAGGCGTGTGTCACCACGCCCGGCTTAAGCTTGGGTTTTAAAATAATGTTAACATTGGCAAACACTGTGTAAGATAACTGACAATAATTTTGATATTTCCTGAAACTGTGGCAGTTGCAAGAAAATTTAGACCATCAACAATTCCATTTTTAAAATTTTACTTTCAGTATTTTTTGAACGAAAAAGTGAGATTATACTGGAATGAATTTGCTAAAAAATTGCAAGCTATACCATTCATATTTGCTTTGAGAAAAATATTAAAGTTATAAATTATTTTTACCTTTTTATAATGGTAGTTAGAATTTCTCTCGTTGCTTTAAAACGATCCCAGCATTTAAGTTTGTACTATAACTATACATAGTAATATTGTTAAAAAAATAAGCTGTGTTTAAAAAAAAAACATAATTATTTTTAAAATTTATCCCTCATCATTTTAAAAAGATATATTTGCTCATGCTCAGGTCTTTTTCAAAGATCAAATTAAATTAGTATTAATGTCCATCGTGAATGTTCTGACTTTTCCAACCATAAATAGGAAGCTAAAAACATGCTCTCTTAAATCAGATTTTTACATTTTATTTTCTAATTAAAAATAAAAATTTAAATGGCTATTTTGTCAGTTGAGATAAGGAATTTGTAACCTCTTAAATCCATTATTCACTTTTCAAATTGGCAGCACAGGTGATTATTTAAATTTTTTTTTGATGGACACAATACCTTTATGTTATTTATTAATTTTTATGTGGTGCTGAGGATTGAACCCAGTGCCTTATGCATGTTAGGCAAGCACGTACCACTGAGCTACATCCCCAGCTCAGCACAGGTGATTTTTAATATTCAACTTTATTAGGTTTTTGTGTTGACTTTTGGAATTGGAATGATTATGATACGTTTGTTGCTGGAAAAGGTTAATCTGTAGATGAAAACTTATGACATTTTATAGTATGTGTATATCTTTAAAATCCCTTTCCAAGTAAGATTTTACCTTAACTATTTTCCTTGGTAAGGATGTGAGAGTAGAAGAGATATTTGACAGAAAGCTAGGAAATATAGCTCACCTTTTTATCTTGGAGGGGAGTGGGGGCTGGAAGATGTTGTAAATGTCACATAACAACCTGAATTAGTTCAGTGGCCAGGCTGGTGGGTTAGTAGGATCAATATACTCTCCTCAAAAAGTTTATATCAAGGTCAGATGAGTGAACAAATAAAATGTAAATGCTGTACAAACACAAGAAAGAAATACACCTAGCACTGATTTTTCTGGCTCCTTTGTATAGTTTTGTTTCATAAGTCAAGCTACTGAATTTCTAGAAGTTTGTTTAGAAACCTTTGTTGTCTTTCCTTAACATCAGTGTTGTAAAAGCTTAGTATGTTATCTATGCTTGTGCAAATTTTGCACAAGTATAAGGTGTTAAACTGCTAGTAACTGTTTGAGTTTTTCCCCTCAGATACCAAAATCTATGTATTTGCATGCCTTTTATACTTATTACTATATTCCCATGTGGTTTCTGAGAAGGACTGTTTAAAGAATCTGAAGCTGTATACTAGTTAGATTCAGTGCAATAATTAGATCTCTACAGAAGAAGAAAAGCCATATTGATCTCATTTCACAGAGAAAACTGTGACCTCTAAAGGGGGAAGGGTTGGTCATTTTCTTTAAGTATAGTTTTAAATGAACAGTAAACACCATCACTTGATTATTCCAGGAGGTGTTTATGATAGTGGGTCAATTGATATTTATTCCTAAACTGTTAAAAATATTTCTGTATAATTCAGCTTGGGGGACTTTTCTCTAAACAGTGTCACTACAGGACATCAACATGAAAAAAGCTTTCAAAAGTTCCACAGTCCAAGATCAGCAGGTGGTTTCAAAGAACAGCATTCCTAATCCTGTTGCTGACATTTACAACCAGAGTGACAAACCCCCACCTCTGAACATCTTGACACCTTACAGGTAAGGTTTCCAGCATCCCCAGAATTTTTTTAGTCAAGGTGGATGGAGAGGTAGACAGTGTTGGAAGCACTTTGATGCACTGGATGTATCCTAGATGGCTCATTGGATTAAGAAAGAATTCTTTCAAACTTTCAAAGCAGTGGTTGCAGTTGTATGCCCATTGAAATTAATCACTGGTCCTGGATTACCTGGTCTTGTATTTCAAGATATATATCATTTATCAGGAGAAGTTTGAGCTCTGATTTTTAACTCTTAGACTTGGATATTTTAAGTGGGAGTAGACATTTTATGCAATGGCTTTATATGTAGTTAAGTTGTTATTCCTTATGTTCAAAGTCAGTTCAAAGGAACAGCACAGTTCATTTATAATGCAGCAAAATATCTGTCTCAGCACTTTAGCGCTGCAGAGACATTTATTATTTAATTCAGAAAAGTGTAACTACAGTGTTAGGGGTTTTTAAGAGAGAAAATAGATTCACAAAATTAACATTCTGTTATTGTTAAAATGGTAGGACACATTATCAGGACCAACCTTCTAAGAAAAAGGATAGAAAAAAATACAAAAAATTCGTATAAAGAGACAACCTAAAAACATGCCTCCTGTCACCTCAGCCCTTTCTTCCCATTCCTCCTGTTACCACCTTCCTGTCCTATCTCCCTTTCTCAAATTAGTCTCCTGCCCCCTGTGGCAGGGCTTCTTCCTCTGCCCACTTTGTTCCCTGTGTTAGTCAGATTTTGTCATACTGACCAACATACCTGATAAGAACAGCTTAGAGGAGGAAAGATTTATTTTAGCTCATGGTTTTAAAGGTTTGAATCCATGATCAACTGCTTGCATTTCTTTGGGCCTGAGGTGAGGCAGAGCATTGTGGTGGAAGGGCAGGGCAGAGGAAAGCTGCTTAGTTCATGGTTACCAGGAAGCAGAGAGAGAGAGGGAAGGGTCTGAGGAGAAGATAAAACTTTAAGGCACATCCACGGTGACCTGTTTCCTCCAAATAGGTACCACCTTCCAAAAGTTCCTTTAGCCTTCAATGGATCAATCCACTGGTGTGGTCAGACACCTCATGATCCAATCACTTTTCAAAAACGCCGCCTCTGAATACTGCTATATCAAAGACCCAAGATGTTGGGGAACATTCTGGATTCAAACTGTAGCACTCTCCTTTTTGGAGCCCACTCCTGTAGCCTCGGCCCAGCACAGATTGTGGCATTCAGTGGCTCTCGCTGCCCTAGCATCAGCGCTGCCAGCTCATGCCCTCATGAGTGCCTTGGAGAATGCTGTGAGTTCCAGGAATCTCTGACTGCCTTCCTGACATTCCTGCCTGCAGGGCCTTCCTCAGGGCTTCCCTAGTCTCATTTTCTTGTCCTTTCTGGGATCAACAAGAATTGGAGCTACTCTTTATCACAACTCCATGCAGTTGAAACTGAGTCCCTTTTTTCTGCACAGACAGAAAAGATTCTCTCAAAACAAATGTAAGAACCCCCTGTAAACTGATGGGAAGCTGAGCAAGATGCCCCCCCCAAGAAGGTTCCATAGAGATGGAACAAGCATACCTACTAGAGGTTACAGGGCACACATTTTAAAAGTACATGATACATGTGAATAAAAGCATGGTAAACCTGATGTATTAGTCAGCTTTTGCATCACTGTGATGAAAGGCTGGACAGGAAAAACTGAAGTGAAGGAAAAGTTTACTTTGGCTCATGATTTCTCGGGTTTAATCCATGGTCAGCCAACACCATAGCTCTGGGCCTAAGGTGAAGCATGTGGCAGATGGCATGGTGGAGGGACATGGAAACCAGGAAACAGAGAGAGCTCTACTCACCAAGGACAGAATATAACCACCAAAGGCACACCCCAGTGACCTGCCTTCTCCAGTCCCACCCTGCCTGCCTCCCGTTACTGCCAGCGGGTTAATCCGCTGATTAGGTTATGCCTCATAACTCAATCATTTCACCTCTGAACATTCTTATATTATTTTACACACGAGCTTTTGGGGGACACCTCATATCTAAACAATCGCACTTGGTGTTTTAAACTCATGACTGCTTTCATTTTTCCAGGACAATTTCAGTTTTTTTTAGCACTGGCAGCCTTACTGTACATACTGCAGCATGAGGGCTTGCTTGCTACTACCTGGTATTATTAGGAAAGCTCAGTAAAAATACTGTGTTAAAGGAAATAACCCAGAAAACCCAATGAACTACTTGTATTTAATTAATCAAGATCATGATTAAATGTTTGTAGCAACTTAAAAATTTTAATTGCATAAAAATGATTTGATTTATATAATGTACAATGTACATAATATGTATAATGTATGCATGTTCAGTCTTATGGAAAATAAAATATGTCTTTGACGTTTTGATAATGTGTTTTAAGAATAGCAGTGGCCACCCAAATCTACTTTTCATTCATGTAACAATAAGTAGGATACATAAAATATAAAATTATGCATTTGAACTTAAATGTGTGACTGTCACATGATGAAACAGTAATTAGGTGGATAAAAAACATTGGACATATCTGCTTATAGTCTTAGGTCAAGATTGGCATTTGTTTACTTCATTGAGCTTCAGCCTTCATTAGTGTATTAACTGCATTTTTTAAAAGAAAGAATGTACATTTTGTACATCTTTAACTTTTCAGCAAGTTCCTCATTTTCCTATACCTCTATATTTAAGACCTTAATGTCTTAGGGAACTAAATTTGCTTTTTCACAATCATGTTACTAATAAAATCTTTATCATGCAGACTGCTTACAACATGGGAAACTAGAAAAAGGAAGGATGTTGAATAACCCATGGTTAATCTACATATAGAAAGAGAACGTGTTGCATTGGTTTGTTAGTGATCTTCAGACACAGTGACTAGAATAGCCATGGCAGGACTATGGGCCTTATTAGCATTTGATGGTGAGAAGCTTACAGGAGATGATGTAGCAGGAACTTTAAGGAGAGACCTTTTCCTTTTCCTTTTCCTTTTTTCCCTCCTGAGTTAGCTTTCTTTTCTTGGGTATAAGCTCCTTCCTGTCTATACTCATTTAACTGATTTTGCTTCTCGGTGCCTTAAAGGAGTTACTGAAATACCAATATAAAGTACGAATGTTCTGCTGCTCTTAGGAGGTCTAAAGGCCACATGCTCTTCTAAAGCTTTTGTAGAATAGAGTGCTTACTTTCATGATCGTTTTTGAACATTCCTGTTTATTTATATTATACTTTGAATTCATATTGGCTACATTGTTCTTGGTTGCATGATAAATGAGTAATTTATATAAGGCTTGAAATATTCTTTAGACCACGGTCTCTTTTGTGTGTGTGTGTGTGTATGTGTATGTACACACGCGCGCACACTGGGAATTGAACTCAGGGGCACTTGACCACTGAGCCACATCCCTAGCCCTATTTTGTATTTTATTTAGAGATAGGATCTCCTGGAGTTGCTTAGTGCCTCACTTTTGCTGACGCTGGCTTTGAACTCAACAATACTTCTGACTCAGCCTCCTGAGCTGCTGGAATTATAGGCATGCACCACTTTCTTTGAAAATATGTAGTTCATTGCTTTTTTTCCTAGTCACAATTATATCCCATGAAAGTTTTGTTTCTTTGCTTATTGAATTTACAGATATTGGGCAAACCTGATTGAGAAAAAGGGACAGAGCACTTTATATAGTTTTTATCTTAATAATATTGAAGCTCAGAGTAGAAGTAAATGCATCTGTAGAAGTGTCCATTCATTTATGTGTAGCTCCCTGTTGGAATAAACAAAATATTTCCTGAAATATCAACACTTAGTATTCACGAGCCACATTGTGATTTTTGCAGAGCAGTTTTCTGTACTTAATTCAAACTTTGCAAGAGTGCTTTCATTATTCTGGAACAAGTTACTGTTTGTGCATTTCTATGTTTTCCAAAAGGAAATTTAGAGAATTAAAGTATAGGATAGTTAAAATATTACAATGCCATGAGTTAAAATTAAATTTACATTAACCTGCATATGGAAGTATCTAACAATCTTTTTCCCCTTACTTATAATACATTGATTCATAGAGATGATAAGAAGGATGGGCTGAAGTTCTATACTGATCCTTCCTATTTCTTTGACCTATGGAAAGAAAAAATGCTACAGGATACAGAAGACAAGAGGAAAGAAAAACGTCGTCAAAAGGTAACTAATCCCACTGTGGGAAATATGCATATCACTGTGGGTTTGAGAATTCTTGTTTAGAAGTAAGTAAATCAGTCAATGCTTTATTTAAATGATTGAGATGTTTGATTTAGTGCTCAAGGTTTTTATAGACGGTAAAGAAGATCCTGACAATTCAATCTAACACAGGAATACTGTTTTTCAATACATTCTGATTCATTCTCCAACACTGACTTTGCTTTAGCAAAAGTGGTGACTAAATTTTCAGTTTTGTTGGTGACCATGTTTTGTAACTTTTCTCCTTCTGTTCCCTCATTTTTTTAATAAGGCAGTCAGCCTTCCTTATCAAATACAAGGATGTATTTTTGCCTATTTAACTTTCTTGGTGTCATAGTTGACACCTTGGTGAAATGTGCATAGTGGATTGGGAAGCACGTTCGATCTGTGTTCAGGGATGGTTTTTACTGAAAATGAGCTTCTCTTTATGGGTAGCCATAGGCAAGAGAACTGCAGGTCAGCATGTTGAGAGCATCTGTCTTACAGGCAGTCATGGAAGCATAACCCTACTTGCTTAGGTTAAAGGACTTTGCTTTGAAAATTGCCCCTTTGGGGCCCAGAACTTAGACTAAGCCACCTAGAAGAGTATTTCTTTGAGGACAAGATCTTGCCAATATTTTTATATGTAACTTGTATTTAAAAGTGACCACCCAGTTTTGTTGACAAATATTACAGTGCATTATTTAGGAGAAACGTTTAGCATTTTGTGGGTTGGCCTTTAGCTTTTGGACCATTTAGGCATATTTGTCCAGATGGAGTAAGAGTTTAGGAAAAAGAAGAATTTGATGTTTGAAAACAGGATTTTAAAAAGGGAAGATGTGGAGCTGAGATTGTAGTTCAGTGGTGGGGTGCTTACCTAGAAAGTGGAGGTCCTGGGTTCCAGCCCCAGTGCTGCAAAGAAGGGAAGGAGGGGGGAAGGGAAGAGGAAAGGAGAGGAAAGCAAAAAAAAAACCAACTGGACTCTGGAAAAAGATTTTAAGCATGGGAGTTACTTGAATACTCAATTTCAGTAAATTGTTCTCATGGCTTAGAAAGATTTAATTGGGAAATCTTGGAAGAACTGCTGAGTTCTTCAAATTCAACCAAAGAATAACTGAAAAGAAACAAGTATGTGTTTATCTCAATCACTATACCTTTTGGCAGTAACTGAGCAAAAACCCTGGGACTTTTGAGAGTACCTTCTTTTAAAACTTTCTATCCTTTTAAAAGGCAGTTTCCCTTCTCAGGGATTCTTTTGGCAAGAATATTTAATTTTTGGGCCATTTTCTTTTGAAGGGAAAATAATCTATGTATGATTATTGTGTCTTCAAAATCATTTTTCATTTCATCGGTAATTTTGTCTCATTCCATATTTCTCAAATACACACAATTTTGATAAAAAATTCCTGACTCGTTATTTTATGTAATATTGTAATAAGTTCTGTTCAATGCTGGATAAGCAGTGATGGAGAAAACAGGATTGTCACCCACCTGGATTACAGTACAGTGGGGAGCCCTGGCCTTGAGCTGTCCTGAGCCTGGAGCTCATACAGAGAGAGAAGTTCCACAGTGTCAATGACAAACTGCTTCATAGAGGAATAAGAAGATGAGGAGGCATGGTAGCCTTCAGTTCCCAGGACACCAAGTCATATTCTATTTTCAGTTGACAAATCTGAAGGAAGAAATTAATTTAGAAAATTTAGGAGTAAAAAAATCCATCTTTTTCTGTATTTCAAGTTTCCTTTAATTTTAATACTTTAAAACCCTAAAAATTATGTAAATAAATACAAAGTGATTTGTTTTGTTTTGGGGGCACCAGGGATTAAATCCAGGGGGCTTAACCACTGAGTGACATCCCCAGTCCGTCTTTAAATTTTTTATTTATTTCTGGCTAAGTTGCTGAAGCTGGCTTTGATCTTGCGATCCTCTTGTTTCAGCCTCTCAAATTGCTGAGATTATAGGCATGCACCACCATGTCTGGCTAAATATGAAGTTGTTCATTTTTATTTTTATTTTGTACCAGGGATTGAACCCAGGGGCACTTAACTACTGAGCCACATCTCTAGCCCTTCTTATTTTTTGTTTGGAGGCAGAGTCTCACTAAACTGCTGAGGCTGGCTTTGAATTTGGGATCCTCCTGCCTCAGCCTTCAGAGTCAGTGGGATTTGAAGTATGGGCTGCCACATCTGTACATAGTTACACTGTTGCCAAGTATGTAAAGGAAAGGAGAGTTTTGTGTGTGAGATGACAAGTAAGGTGGCAGCATACATGCAGAGAAGTTTCTAGGAAGACCTCTATGAGGAGGCGTCACTCAAGCTGAGGTCCAAAGGGTAGATAGCTCTGCAGAGTAAGGGTGTGGGTGGAGGGGCAGAGGGCAGATGAGGCAGGTGTGAATCCAGGGGCTTCTTAAGTAGAAATATCCAAGAGGATCCTGGGGTAGGGCACAGTGTGGCACAGCCTAGGGATTCAGTTGTAGGCCATTGTAACTGGAGTGTAGATTCATTGCTGGTCATATTTTGTGGTGGTTCGTGTGTGTGTGTACACGTGTGTGCACGTGTGTGTGTGTGTGTGTGTCCATCTTGCATGCGTGTTAGGTAGAATTTAAGACAGATCACATTTGAAGAAAGTAACACACTAAATCCCTGAATATGTCAGCATATGTCTCTTAAAAAATAAGAATAATAGTTATTAATTATTTTAACATAGTGGTTGCTCATTGGAATAACATCAACCCCCCCCAACTCTTTTTTTTTAAGTGTGCAGATGATACATGCTGGCTATAAAATGCTCAACTAGCACTGAAAGAAATAAAGGCATGCCCCTCCCTGGGAGGAACCTGGGGATGCTTCATCACTGAGCCACAACCCCAGTCCATTTTACTTTTCTTTAAGACAGGGTCTCACTAAGTTGCTGAGGCTGGCTTTGAACTTAGAATCCCCAAATACCACTAAAAACAACCCAGTTCTCTAACTTGAGCCACCTGCCATCATCTCACTTCAGCCACCTCAGTATCTTTCTAACCCCTGCCCCTGCCTTTTCTTAATCTGTTCTCCACAATATAGAAGTTCTTTTTAAATGCCTCCTCATGTCAGTCCTTACTTTCTCATTCTTTGAAGATTGCCCATTGTTCATGGAATGAGAAATAAAAATTTAAATGGCCTTGAAGATCTTGCCTACCTCTCATATCTTTGGCCATTTGCTCCGATTTACCATTGACCTTCTTTTATTTCTCTTAATGTGGTGCTCTTTTCAGTGGCCCCTTCTTTTGCCATACAGTGACCCATTCTGTCTGAGGAATTAATGCCTACTCATGGTAAAAATTTGATCCCTAAGTCCCAGCAAGACACCTTCTAACTTTGAGACTAGAAAGCGTTAGAGATACATGTGCATAATTTAAATATATAAATGCGTGTATATGTCAATATATAAGTATGAAAATATAAAATATTTATATATAATACACATTTTATGTAGACATTTTTAAAAATATAAATCCATGTATATTTTATCACATTCTGTAATGATACATTTATGTCTTGTAGGCTTCCTTGCTGGACTGCAAGCTCCTTGAGAGCAGAGATCTTATGGTTCTTTCTTTCTTTGCCGTTTGTGTCATCAGTGCCTGGCATAGTGACTAAGATGTAGTAAGCTCTAGAACCTCATGCTTAAAGCATGGATTTGATCATTTAGCCAGCATTTATTGAGTGTGTGCTCTGTGTAAAACAATATGTTGAGGACCCTAAGAGGGAAGCATAGGAGGTAAGGGCACATAGTTCTTGTCCTTAAAGATCATACAATCTTATGAGGGAAGCAGCGAGAACTCACAGATACACATAGAAGTAACTGTCCTTACCACTTAAAGAAGGACCTGCGTAGGACTTAAGTGTTTATTCAGTATGTTTTGCTTTCAAATAGGGCTAGAACAAGAATGGCTCTGTATGTGCAGGTAAGTTTTTATTTTGTTTTGTGTTAAGCTATTTTCAGGGTTAAATAATCTATAATAATCTTTTAGAAATTGTTTTTTGTTTTTGAAAGATAATTTGCATGTTAGCAGTCTGGGCAAACTTGTTTAGTTGTGGAAAATGATTTTTCGGAAGGTTGTTGCCAGGTATTTCAGGTGTGTAATATAGATCTAAAAAGGTGTGGTACATTGAAAACAGGCTACAAGCCTAGTAAGTGAAAATTCTTTACCAAAAATCATGATCAGCAACTCTAGCAGTGGTAGCACAGTAACTTGCTATTTATTTAGATTAAACAACTAAGCCTCAGTTACTTTCTGTTGCGTCTGTTGGGACAAGTACGCTGCTTTAGAATTTCCTTAACAGTAGGGTAATCAAAATGTGAATGTCTCTCATGTGTGCACCAGGCTTGTTTCCTATGCATTGTAACTTCATTTAACCTGCTGTTTTCCTTTCCCTTCTGTCTTGGCATGCTTTCCTTCTTTTTCTGGACATCAGGAGCAAAAGCGTATAGATGGCACCACCCGTGAGGTGAAAAAGGTTAGAAAAGCCAGAAACAGGCGCCAGGAATGGAATATGATGGCATATGACAAAGAGCTTAGACCCGACAACAGGTTGTCTCAGAGTGTGCACCATGGAGCATCTTCCGAGGGATCCCTGTCCCCAGACACTAGGTGTGTGTGTGTCACAGACCCCCACCCCATGCTTGGAGCCACTGTGTGCTACTTGGTTTTGTTAAAATTGGAAATATGCAAGCGTCTTTGGGTTCATGTGACCCACCGTATGTTTCAAAACTCTCCTTAAAACTTATATATATTTTGATTATAAAATAATTCTTTAAGGCAGTACTAATTTAAATTGGGTTGCTTTATCTCTTTTTTAAAAAAAATCTGATTTAAATTCACTCTTCAGTTAATCTAGAGGTAGTGTTTTAATATCAATTCACAATTTGGAGTAAGTGGCAATGACTTCCGTTTTACTTTAATAATCATTTAATCCTTTATTTTTGGCTTTGAGATTTGAATTTCCTTTCGTGCTTGTTATCTAAAACCGATTGGCAGGTGGTGACTACTGTTACTCAGGAATACCTTCATCAAGCATTTTGAGAATCCTCTGGAAAAGTGATGAAGAAAAGAGATTGATCTTAACTTTGGATGACTAATCTTGTGTATTCTAATTTCAGGAGAAAAATTCTGGTGGAGTTTCTTTTAAATTTTGTTGGCCCTTCAGTACAAATGTTTCTTTCAGGTGTGAATTATATGGTCTGTCGGTCACATTTGTCACACAAAGGAGTCATTGGATGATAAAAATTGACTAGCCAATTTTATCTTCTGCTTAATTTCCTATTTCTGGTTTTGTTAAGTTGTAGTCTTCCATTTGCATAAACTCTCAAAATCTTCAACATTTAAAATTTTGAATAGAGAATTCTTAGGTGATTCCAGAATCTTTGAAAAACAGCAATAACCTGGATCTTGTGTTTTAACTCCTTTTTCTTCTTTCTTCCTTTGTGACTTGTCTTAGCACAGACCCTAACATGTCGACGGTGCTGATTGAGTATTTGCTGAGAGATTTATTTGGTAGAGTGCCATAAGTATTCCTACCCAGGTAGCTCTGCATGTCATGGGTAGGACATGAGGAGAGTTCCAGGTCTTTCTCTCTCTCCCTCTCCCCCCTTCTCCCTCCCTCTTTCTCTTTTGGTACTGAGAATTGAACCCAGGGGCGCTTAACCACTAAGCCATAACCCACCCCCTTTTTTTGTATTTTATTTTGTGACATGGTCTTGTGAAGTTGCTCAGGGCCATGCTAAATTGCTGAGTCTGGCTTTGAACTTTCAATCCTCCTGCCTCAGCCTCCCAGGTCTCTGGGGTTATGAGGCATGCACCTTTTACAGCTGATATTTGTTAAATATTAGAGAATTGTTGGAGTTTAAACTGAGTTCTAGCCTTACATTTGAATATTTATGTGTTTATTTCTGTCAAAAGTTAAAAGGATGTTACAGTACTGCTTCTACTTCTTGGGGTAGGGAAGAGTATGAATTTAATAGCTCCCATTGATGTCAGTTTGTATTTTTCATTTCCTAAATAATATAGTTGTGATTATTTATTCATGCAGAATTTATACTTTGTTTTTATCCCACATATAATCTTTTTTTAACAGATGCAAATGGAAAAATGATTAATTTTTTAAACCCCTCAGCTGAATGATTGATACTCTCTCTAGCATCTGAGATTAGCTTGTTCTGTGTTATGCCTAAAGCTGATGGCTATTTGAGTTATTTAGTATTCTACCTTTGTATTTGTGTTGCTTAGATATGTCTTCAATTTCTCTTATTTTTCAAAAAGCAAATAGAATTGTTGGTTTTGTTTCTTCGGAATTTCCTTGCGTCTCATACAATTTCTCATGGCTTCTCACTCCTTGCATGCATTATTTACTAACAGATAAATAGGTTATAGTTCATCATTGAACTTGGAATATATCTCTTAAATCAATTCTAAAAGTTTTATAGTTTTATTTTACTGAGTGTTAAACTTTTTTCCTTATTATGAAATGAGACACACTGATTATAGTTGGAAATTACAGAAAGAAATTAAAATTAAATAACCATAATTCCATCAGCCAGAAAAACCACTGTTTGCATTTTGGTGTATCTCTCCTTGGTCTTCTTTTATCCCAGTACATTTTTTTTTCTTTTACAAAATTGGAATCACCATATTTTTAACTTTTAAAAAAAGATATTTCATGTTTTAAGTATTATTTAGAAACATGACTTTTTAGTAGTTGTGTCTTCATCAGTGTATTTAAGATACTGAAGGAAATTTAATATCAAGTTTCATGACATGTATATGAGCTATTAATATAACTAATATACTTTAACTCAGTCCACATAAGCTGATCTTAAATTTTTGCCCTCTCTCTGTAATGTCAGACCTGTTTTATTTCTAAGTATGACTTTAAATTTAAGCATAGATGAAATGCTTGCCCTCCTGATAACCAGCTCTCTTTCGGTGTACTCAGGAAGCATTACACCTCCATGCCCAACATACTTGTTTTCTTTCATCAATTCTTGGCCCTTGTACAGTGCTCTGACACTGTCTATCTGTCCACCTTTAAAACCCTGAATTTATTGGATTTTCCCGCCAAACTTCCACTGCTGGACTGATTTCTTCCTATTTCAATATTGTCTTCACCCATCTGTTCTCTTTTCTGCAGCAGATGGTTACTGGTGATCCAGAGCTTTGGGACCATCCGACTCACCTCCACATTGACATTGTGGCTCCTAGCCGACTTCCACCTTCCCACCTGAGTCAGTCTCCCAGCAGCTTCCCTGTCTCTCCCACTCCTCCAGCCCACTGTCACCTCCCTGTTCCCTGATCCTTCACTTTTCAGCTGACCAATCCCTTCTGCTCCTTCTTGCCCTGTCCTTACAGTGTCCATTCTTCACCAAAATCCTGCATTGTAGACATCTTCTGCTCTCATTTCTCCTTCAGACATTCGTTTCTTCTGCCTTTACATCTGCCTCCATCTAGTTAACCCCTTTTTCTTGGCTCCTTTTGGCTCTACATTGCAAAACAACTTTACCAGAATAGCATTCTCAATTATGCCACAACATTTACAATTTCTTGCCATGTATCTCATAAGAAGCACTCCATGCTTTTTGCTGGACAACTATTTCCTTTAGAAAGTGGTTCACATAGTCTCTGACAGTTACTAAGGTAATCAAGCACACATCATCAATGACCCCAGAATTTTAGATGTTTATGTTTTTTAAATGTACTAAGTCTAAATATAGATCAGATTTCTCTCCCATTAAAAATATTTTTGACACATTTGCTCACAGTTTGCAGAGATCAGAAGACATCCTCACATGCACACCATAATCTAGAATTCATACTGCATTTAGTGAAGAAAAAAATGAGTTACTGGTTATTATACTGCAATTAGGGAACAAAAGGGGAGGCAGACTTTTCTGATTTAGCAAGTTTTTCTATGCCACAGTGTTCCAGTTAGGAGAAGCTGCCGTCTGAAATCCTAGAGATGGAAATTCAGCTTGTATCTTCTTCCATTTTCTCTCCACATCCCCAATGTGTGTTTGCCTGTTTCCTTCAGAGAGAGAAACACAAGCTGAATCCTAACAGGAACCAGCAAGTACATGTGAGAAAAGTCAGAACAAGAAAAGAAGAGTGGGAGAGAAGGAAAATGGGCATTGAATTTATGAGTGACGCAAGGAAGCTGGAACAGGCAGGGAGCACGAAAGAGGACAGGATGCCCAGAGGGTTTGTCATTTTATTTCTTTGGATTCCCAGCCCCAGGCTGCCCCCTGCTTCGGTGTCATGAGAGGATGTGCAGCCCCTACTCACATGTGTCCAGTAACCCTGGCCAGGAGTGTGTGACTGTTACTAATGCCTATGACTGAGCCACTGTCATACATTGTGAGTCCTTCCTCTCCTCCTGTGGCTTACCCAACCTCCAGCATCTGGCATCTTTCTGAACTTTGCTCACTAATATGTGGTTTCCATTCCTTTCAGAGTTTTACACTTGACTGTGTGTTCAAAGAAAGCAAGAAGACCTTTCCATAGTACACCGCATTGCTTTTTTCTCTTTGGGTTAAATAATTGCTTCTGTTAAGAAAAATATAGTTCACTCTGTTACATTCTGGATTTTCTCTTTCTGTTCTTACTGTTAATATTTACCCAGTTCACCTACCATTTTATATTTTCTAATTATATGCTGTCAGTTTCATTGCTACTGAAATCCTGTCTGAGATGCTGTTTCTAAATGAAATGAGATTCATCTTGTAGCCTTGTCTCTTAGAAAAGAAGTACATGAAATACTATGAAAATGAGGCTGCTGGTTCCTACTTGCTGGTCTGTCTGACTTATTCACTTCAAAGCTGTGAATCTGAATCCATGTAACACTGGGCTTGCTGCTAAGATAGTAATTATGTTGTTGCTTGGAAGCTCTCATGGGGCTAGACCTAGTTGATAGCTAAAGAAATAAATGTCTGATTTCTGTGTCTCGGCAATGTTGTTATTCATATATATGCTTCTGCCTGTTAAGGGAAATTTTTTTAACAATTTAAATTTCTTCCATTCTTTTTTCTCCATCGTCAGGTCCCATGCTTCAGATGTTACAGATTACTCTTATCCAGCTACTCCCAACCATTCTCTGCATCCCCAGCCAGTCACCCCTTCCTACGCTGCTGGTGATGCACCACCACACGGGGCTGTAAACCAGGCCCCTGAACATGAGTACCGGCCCCCGTCCGCCTCAGTGAGGCATATGGCCCTAAACAGACCTCAGCAGCCGCCACCCCCACCACCCCCCCAGGCACCAGAGGGGTCCCAAGCTTCTGCACCAATGGCTCCAGCAGATTATGGGTAAATCAGTATTCCTTATACTCTAGTTGCTACTTGTTTTTTTATTTGAATCTTGATGTGTTGTAGAAGAATTTTAACCTTGATATTTTAGAGGCCAGAATATAGTCAAGACTGATTGGATGTAGACACTATCAGTGATGACATACTCTATGTTAAATAAAGTAGGTATGCTTCTGATCCTGTCTTATTACAGCTAAATTTCAGGTTGATGGCTATGTTCATACATCTGCATTCTCTTTGCATATATGTACTTACATGTAAACCAGGCGTTGTAAACTGCTTTGTCCAAATCCTCAAATTTCTGTACATATTCTGGGTGGACCACAGAGAATGCTTACCACAGATGACTGAATTCTGTAACATTACTTCTTACACTTTATTCTATAATCTTTCTTGATCTTTGGACCCTTAGATTGTTCTGCCCCTAGGCCCTCTCCTTTTCTGTATGGGTTAGAATTCTAACAGCTCTTTAAAAAGACCTTCCTAGTCACATGTTCATCAAATCAAGCACCCACCTCGACTTTAATAGGCTTTCTTTAGCTCTGTTTTTGTCTTAACCCTCAGGGTCAGTACCCATGGAAGTTGAATTCTTCACCCAGAGCATTGGTATCACTTTCTAAATGTGTGTCCACAGTCCCAAAGGGGAGACCACACAGACTTGGCTATTCTTTCTGTGCCCTTGTGGAACCAGGATTCCCAGAGTGTGTCTTGAGGCTGCTGCTTTCAGGTGCAGAGAGGACCTGTGGTCCAGTGGACTGAATAGAAGTCAGACAATTTCTTGGCTGTATAACTTTTCAAAGCCTTTGATACTCTGGTGGGTGCTGTGGGCCAGGGCTTTCTATGAGACTGGGCTCAAGAATGTAGGATTTTCCCCTTCAGGTTGACCACAGAATCCTCATGAGACAAATTTGTGAGCCCTTTGAGATGCCCAGGATGAAGGATGATTGCCATTGCTCGTTTGGCTTTTACAGCCAACTACATTATTTTAGTGTTCATAGAAATTTGCTTTCATTTTCAGTGATTTTTTTTTTTTTTTGGCCTATTTCAATAGGTCTTGCATCCATCATAATGAATAATGGAGAACTGTAAAATGACAGAACCACAGAGTAGACTTGTGCATCCTGTAGTGACTGAATTCTTGCTGGCAGGGGGTATTGTATCTGGGGGAACTTCTTTGATTAGGCATATTAGAATGCAGGGGACATGACCCTTTATTGTTACATTGGTGACTCTGTTTTGTCTGTTTATTAGGATGCTTCCGGCACAGATAATTGAATATTACAACCCTTCAGGACCACCTCCTCCTCCACCTCCACCCATGATTCCTTCAGCACAAACTGCTTTTGTCAGCCCTCTCCAGATCCCCATGCAGCCCCCCTTTCCTGCATCAGCTGGTTCCACATACACGGCTCCTCCTCATCCACCTTCTGCTGGGCTCCTCGTCACAGCACCACCGCCTCCAGGCCCACCACCTCCCCCCCCAGGCCCTCCTGGCCCCAGCTCTTCTCTTTCATCCTCCCCGATGCATGGCCCTCTTGTAGCTGAGGCAAAGCGTCCTGAGCCTGCACAGCCCCCCATAAGTGACGCTCGAAGTGACCTCCTTGCTGCCATTCGGATGGGTAAGTAGAGCAAACCCCATACACAACCTCTCTTTTAGAGAGAGATTTCTTTAGGTCTCCAACAAACTACAACCTCGTTGCCTTTACTTGATAGCTCTCTACATTAAATTATTTTTTGGAGTTAAAGGAGAGTTTTGATTTTTTTTTTTTAAATAATAGGAGTTCTTTTGCAATCAGGCAAGCATATCATAATAAAGAATTGAGAGAGAACTCAAGAAAGTTTTAGTTGATTAGAAACCAGAAACTAGATAACAAGAATGATCAGTTAAAAAAAAATCATTTACTTAATTGAATCTTTTCTTTATATCTACTCCAAGAATACAAATATAAATGAAAGCAGATGAACTCCTATCAGTGGTTTAGTTTTCTTTCTTTATTAATCTAGTACATTTCCTGGACTTGTCACATTATCTAGCTTTATGGGCTCAACCAGTGGGTGTTCAGTATTTATTTAGGAGCACAGTACTTTTGTTAGATAAAGTCCTACCCTGACTCCCAGACTCTGAAGCCAGAGAGGTAGAGCATTTAGGGTGGGAGCCTGGCCCCTTGCCCCCAATTTCCACCTGCTTCCAGAGCCCCACATGAAAGTCCTATTCAGTCTCTTTTCCTTTGGAGCAATCGGAGCATTTTGATTCTCAACCCATTGTTGTGTCTCTAGGAATTCAGCTGAAAAAGGTGCAGGAGCAACGTGAGCAAGAGGCCAAGCGGGAGCCTGTTGGGAACGACGTGGCCACCATCCTGTCCAGACGCATCGCTGTGGAGTACAGCGACTCTGATGACGACTCAGAGTTTGACGAGAACGACTGGTCCGACTGAGGTCATACAAGGATGGTGGCAGGTGAGCCACCAGTACAGCGTGTGTGGAAGTGCATTGGGGATTTCAGATAGTCTCAGCACCCAAATAGTGGTATTATAATCCTGTAGCTTAGCATCTTTTGTATTAATAATGTGATATTGCTTCTGCACATCCAAAATTTCTGGGTTTTTTCAGTATTTACTGTGTAATACTTAAGTGCCACTAAACATAGCACATTGTGCTGCACACAAGGAGATATGCTGTAACTATTGCATTGTCCTGAAAACAGCATCTTGCTTCCCTCTTGGCCATGAAAGTATTTACTTTACCCTTATTGATCATTATGATTCTGTAAACTTGCTGTGTGTCTGTGAAGCTGCCTGGTGTTAGGTCTTGGCAAGATTAATGACTGTGTGTCAGAATGATGTCTTCCAATCAATAAGAGACACGTTTTGCTGTTTCTTTTTTCATTTTTACTATGTGTTTCAGAAGTTGGTTGTAGAGGGAAAGGTCTAACAAATCAGGAGAATCAAATGTTTTTGCATTCAGTTTCTTGATTTGGTGGCTACTGAGTGATTTCAAATGTTCTGCTAAATAATTTCATTGCCTTTTCACACAATCATCAAATGTGAAATTGTAAGGGCCCTTTTCAGGCAGGTTCCCTGTGGGTATTCACTTAGTAAATGCTTGTTGGTGATTTTTATATGAGATTTCAGCAGCTCAGTAGTAATGCAAATGAACACAAGGTCCTTTCCTCTTTTAGGGACAATTGAGATCACACTTAAAATACTGGCTAGCCCTGATGGCTTGGGCACCAGGCAGCCAGAACAGCTGTGAGCCATCTAGGAGTACAGCACCCAGCTGGACAGAGCTACTGCATGTGGCTGTGGGTGCAAACACCATTGCATTTGGTCAGAATTTTTAAAACTTAGATTTAAGTGAAAAATAGTAACAGCTTTTTACTTCTCATGGTGCTGCGGCAGATTGGGGGTTAGCCCTGTGCAGGGCCTTTTCCCTGTCCTAGAAGCACACAGTTCTCTTCTCACCTTGTTGTTAGCACATTAAATTTAAAAAATGTACCTCACAAGATTACCTTGACTTGACCCCTAGCAGTGGAAGCACCTTGCTTTCCCCTCCACTTGCTCTGTTCCACTTTCCACGTGGTGATCCCATACACCTGGCTCAGGCGTACTACCAGAGACTCAAGAATGACAGCTTCTATTTTGTAATTCTAAATAAGGACAAATGCTTGTTTAGGATAAATAATTGTCTCAGGCTTGGATTATAGATAAGACAAATATGCTAAGACCCTTCACTTGCTGTGGAGTTCTTGACTCTCTGTAGTACTTCAGATAGATGGCAGGTGCTAGGAACTCGAGCTCTAGCAGAGTTGTGTGAGTTGATGGGAGAATGTGAACAGGGCAGTAACAAATGATTTTTTTGTCCATGAGTTGGGGAGGAAATCCGCCAGCTGCCCACATCACTCCTGTGTCTCTGTGTGGATACCTGTTAACTTGGGGCAGCCATTTTATGATGCCTGCCTGCAAACTTGGTTTTGGGCACGTAGATTTTAAAGCTGCAGAGTCCAGCGTCTGTGCCCACTTTCCAAGGCCCTCCCTTGGCTGTGCATTTGAGTCCTCTCTGCTGCACAGCTGCTTGGCACATGCTTCCTGAGTGGGCCCTACTTGGCTCTCACTATGATTATTTTTTTTAAATATTAGTAGCTATTAGTGAATTTCTAAATTTTTTTCTTTTTCCCAGTGTGGAAACCTACTGTGTTGGCATTATTCTTGGTACTTTTACCAATTTTAGTCTTATTTTGTCCTTATTGTAATAGTTTGCCTTCGCTGATAACTGTCAGGTTAGGAGTGCTCTGTATAATCAGGAACCCGGATTTGGCAGTGCTTCTTCGTTTTCGGGCCCTTCTGTTCTCTGGATGGAGGGAGCACAGTCAGCTAATATTCACTTCAGGATTTCTTCTATTTATATCTTAGTACAATAAAATTAGTGGCACTTTATTCATAAATGTTCATGAACCTATTAATTACTAGTTGTCTTCCTATTGTTTAAATCAACAAGGTATTTTTAATTGGTTTTTATGACCAGTGAGAAAGTTTTTGCCCTGTTGCGAATGTTCTGTCCCTACAAGAGAATGGAAAATGACAAAAGTCCAATTTAGATTATTTTGAGAGTATCTTTTCAATAAATCTGGTTTGGTCTAAAATTTAAACCTTCTAATGTGATATTCCCTAAAAAGAACAGAGTGAAGAGTTTGAATTTTCAGGTTTCATTTTCAAAAAGTATTTATCAAAAAAATGGAAAAAGTAATTTAACAGTATAATTCATTTCTATAAATTTTACATTTTAAATTATAGTTTAAATTTAATGTTCTTTTAAATTCTCCCCAGCTGTATTGCTCCATGTGTGTTAAGTTGAATATCTCGTGAGCATTTTCTCACAGCACAGACTCAGGCAGATGGGATGGAAAGATGCCCAAATCCACATGTCACTGCATGATGTGGCTGAGCAGCAGGCAAATGATTTTTGCATTGTTAGCCCCAAACCATAAGATTTGGTACACTTACGATTTTCTTTTCCTAGGATGCTATTAGAAAATTAATGTTTTCATTTCAGTAAAGTTTTAGCACATCAAAATCTTTTAAGAGCACCAAATGGCTAGGTTGTAAAAGTTTTGTAATGATTTGCAACTGAAATACATGATACATTTTAATCCATTACAGCTAGTGGGAATGTATCAGCCAGAGTAGCAAGTAATTTTTGTTTTATGAAGCAGAGTATCTTCATCTTGCAGTATTACCAATGCTGTTATAAATTGAATTTAAAGTGGTATTAAAAAAATCCTGTCAATTTTTATCTGTTTGTATATCTTACTATAGATTATGTACAAGTAACATCTAAATAAAATTACACTTTTAACCCTACAAGGTTCTGTTTATTGATAACACTGTTGTGTGTTTGTCTCTTTTGGGGGGAAGTTGGAAGTTTTGTAAGATATTTATTTAGCATTTTTCCTTATCAAATAACAGAAGATTCTTCCATGATTCCACTTAAATTTCTCTATAATTTTTGTGTTACTGCAAGTCCAGATTGAATTTTGTGAGTGCCACAAGGAGGCACTGGTATAGTTAGGAGAAGCCACTCTGGGAGTAGGAGCAGCATGTTTAGAGGTTAAAGACTCGGCAAGGAGGGTCTTGGCCACCTTTGGTCTGATAATAGTTATGACTAGTACTCTGTAGTATTCACTGCTTATGAATACTTATTGCTTACTCCTTAAAATGTTTTAAGATGGGTGTTCTATTTCACATATGAGAAAACTAGAGGATCATGTAGGATATGAAACTCAACCTGGGGAAGGAATTTCATGTTGGGAGTAGTGACAGTCCAGGTTGAGTAGGTAGGTGTGGCCTTAGGAAAGCCAGACTTGAACTTAACTGGTTGTAGCACCTACCTTGGAGTGCTGATGTGGCAGTAGGTATCTCTGCCCTAACACGTCACATGGTATTGCTGGTTCTATGTGTATCCTCCTGCCAGACTGTACGCTCTGTGCAGACCTTACTTGTGTTTGCATCTAAGAGGCCCAGCGTAGTGCCCAGTTGACTGGGCAATGAGCCACTCCTTTTTCTGTGATGAGATGAATGGATGGATTTCCAAGTTACTTTTTAAACAAAAGGTAAATTGTGTGCAACTTTTAAGAACATGGAGTATTTTGCCACATACCTTGCATCTCCTCTGTAATAGTACTTGTTATTTGACACACATTTCTCTTCATTTGGGTGTACTGTCCACCAGCTGAGCTTGGTGAAGCAGGCACAGGCCTTGTATTTATTCTCTCTTCTGTTTATTGCATGCAGTGCCTGGTATTTGGTATTAATGAATATTTTTTTGAGTAACTGTCATTTCTAGAGCAAAAATCAAAGACTTCAAATATTTGAGGGCCTAATAGGAGTTTAGATGCATAAATATGTAAAAGCATTCAGAAAAGTGTCTGACACCTAGCACACACTTGATGAATGTGAGCTGTTACTAACAGGTACAGGTTGCTTGCTGGAGAAGAGTGAGCAGGCCAGTCCCTCCATTTGTGTAGCTTCTTGTCTCATGAGAAGTATAGTCATGAAATGTGGATTCTCCTTGACTTACAATGAGGTTATATCCCACTAAACCCATTGTAAATTGAAAATGTCTGAAGTTGAAAATGCATTTAATACATCCAAACTAGTACTCATCCTAGTTTAGTAACACAGCACACTACAGAGGATCAGTGTTGCTCGTTGTGGTCACAGGGCAGGCCAGAAGATGCAGTCACTCCTGTGGCCAGCATCAACAGAGGGAGTTGGACTACATATTACTCGTCTGGGGAAAAGATCCAGATACAAATTTTAAAGGATGATTTCTACTTAATGAGGATTGTTTTTGCACCATCATAATGTTAAAAATCCTAAGTCGAAGTATCATAAATCCAGGACCATCCATATTGCCAAATAAATAATTTAGATCACTACAAGTACTATAATGGGAGTGAGGTGGAAAGTGAACAATGTCTAGTTTGTGGACCAAGGGAAGGTGATTTAAGAATGAGCAGAAGTTATCCAGGGCCAAAGAGAAGGGAAAGGAGTTTCTCAATAGAGAGATGGCATTCATATTCCCTAGGAGGAAAGGACAATGTATAGTGATCGTGCAAAAATATGAAAATATGAGTGAGATGGAAGAGACCAAAGGAAGAAGTGTCATAAGAAGGTTACAGAAACAACATGGTGGGAACCTCCCACCCCATTGGGTTAAGCCAACAAATGTTGCCACAATAATATGACTGCTATAGCTGAAATGTACAGAAAATCTCTTTATAGTCTGTTGACTTTTCAGTAATCTCAATAGCCTGATTCTGTAGACAATACTCATATATAGAAGAGATTTTAGGTCTATTTCATTCATATGTTTAGAAGACATCTTAATGCTAGTCCAGCTAACTAATGTTAAGGATGGGAAAAGGCCATTGCTTGCATTGCTAGGGGCTCAAAGATCTTTGGTCTCTCAATACTTGGATTTTCAAACTGGTCCTCCTGTTTCACAGTGGGTCTTCAGGAGTTACTTAACTTTCCTTCCCACCCAACATTTTATTGTGCAAAACTTGAACTTACCAGAAAGATGTTAGTAAACCCTCATCTGTCCATATCCATCCATCTTACATTTTTTATGCATTGCAAAGTAACTTAGTTTGCTCCTGAACACTTCAGTGTACATATCATTAAATAGGGCTTAATATTTTTATTTAAGATGTTATAGTAAAACATACTTAAGAGTAAACTATACACATCTTCAAATATACCTTTCAGTGAATTTTAGTAACGCGTAGTTACATAAAGCAAGTTAAGGTGCACAGTATTACTATGGCCTCAACAAACTCCTTCATATCTTTTTGAAGCTAGTTCTCCATCCCAGGTGCCAGGACAACCACTGAATTTTTTCACCATAGATTAATTTAGCCTGTTCTAGATTTTCATACATACAGAGGAAAAAATGGTATGTACTTTCTTGTGCTTGGCCACTGTGAACAATGTTTTTGATATTCATTCATGTCCTTGCATGTATAAATAGTTATTCATTTTGATCACTGAGTCACATTCCAGTGTAGGAGCACAATGGATTTATCTGTTCTATTGGTTAAGATTTGTACAAGTCTTTTTCTGGACCTCCTCATCATATCTTGGGTAAATTTATTACACCACATAATTGCACAGATTTTTCTTTTTTCTTTCTTTCTTTTTTTTTTTTTTTTTTGCAAAACAGTGAAATGTGGCCTTTATGTGAAGCTTTAAAAAAAATTGTGCTGGTCTTACTTTAAAATCATTGATTACTTCACAATTTTTGGTGCAAAATTAGGATACAAATAATACCTGCAAATACATGTTAACATAATGGTAATGATTATGTGGTAAAATACGGTACTAACAGTCAAATTGCTGTGTTGTATTAGGTGTTAATGTTGAGTTTTATAACAACTAGATTTTTTTTTTATACTAGTAGTGTTGCTCCACATCTGTAGATGTGGTTTTTGTGTGTATCAGTTCTGTTTGAGGTTCACTGAGCTTCAGTCTGTAAATTAATGTGTCTTTCATAAAATTTGGGAAATATTTGGACATTTTTTTCGAATTTATGCCCCATTCTTTCTGTCCTTTCTTTATATTTCTGTTTTATGTATACTGAACCTTTTGATATTGGTTCAAGTCCTTGAGGCTCTTTCAATATAATTTTTTTCTCTGTTCTGCAGATTGGATAATTTTTACTAATATTTCTTCAGTCTCACTGACTATTCTGTCATCTACAATTTACTCGTGTGTGTGTATGCGGTGCTGGGGATTGAACCCAGGGCCTTGTGCTTGCAAGGCAAGCACTCTACCAACTGAGCTATATCCCCAGCCCTACAATGTACTCTTAAGCACATATAGTAAATTTGTTATTTCCAACATTCTTTTTTCCACTCTAGGATTTCTTATTGATGATTCTTTTTCTGAATAGTTTGTTCTCAGATGAGATTTCCTACTTGTTCATTTATTATGAGCTTATTTTCCTTTACATCTTTAAACACACTCAGGCTAGCTCTTTTAAAATTCTTGTCTGCTAATTCCAACATTTGGTTATTTTCAGGATCAATCTATTTATTGGTGCTTCTCTTGAAGGCATGCCTAGTAGTTTTGGGCTATCTCCAGAATTTAGATGCATTTTAGAGACTCTGGAATCTGTTATATTCCTTTGAAAAGTGCTCATTTTCTTTAAGGAAATCAGTTAACGTGGACAGAATTAAGTGCTCACTCTTTGTCCTCATGCACCCTGCCAGGGATAGCAGCAGAAAGTTTTCAAGTACTTTTAATCTTAGCCAGGCTGCTTGGATTTGGCCTTGGAAGAGTTGTGCACAGAACTTTTGGATCCCCTTCTCTGGTGCTCTTTTCTAGAATCCTCCATTACTTTCTATCTGTTCTAGTCCCTGAACTTGGTCCTCTTTATTTTTGTTTGTCTTCTTGTTTTTTAAGCCAGCAAAATGCGAGTTAAGCCAGAAAGACTGAAGGTTTTCTCTTCAGGCTTAGCCACCCTGCATGGTAGGAGGAGACCTGCTCCTCAGTCAAAAAGCAACCAAAATCTAGAAACACCCAAAGATTTTCCTTCTTTCAAGCGTCAGCTTTCCTCTAGTGTCTTTCTGTTCTTACTTCTATTTAGTGCCTCCAATAGTTGTGAAGTGTATTTTGTTCAGTTTATAATGACCACCTGTAGAGGGTTGGTTTGGAATGGAGTAGACCTCAGTCCCATAAACCTTATTTCATAACTGTTTTATGCAATGTTTATTTTTAAATGTAATTTTTAAAATGCAGGCTGGTGTTGAATACTAATCCTAAAAATTGACTCGCATTTTAACTTTTTTGCCCAATAAAGTTTGTGAAATCTTTATTTATTAAGTGGTATCCAAGGATAGCATGGTGTGTTGTGCAACACTTGCTATTTGTATCTCCTTATTTCTGTGAATCAGAATGTTTTCCAGTATGTGCAAGCAACACCATGTATATTAATAATTGGAGAGTATAGACTCTTTTAAAAAAAAGTGTCAGCTTTAACCCCAGTCTCAATTTTTATATTCACCAAATAACCATTAATGTTTTCATTGAGTGCTATGAATTTAGATTCAGGAACAAAGTTATACAAATAAAATATCCCCCCTTTTTTTTCTTTTTTTCTTTTTAAACTGTTGGGGATTGAACTCAGAACCATGCATGTTAGGCAAGTGCTCTACTACTGAGCTACCCTACCCTCAGCCCTAAAATACTTAAATTTTCTTATTAGGGTATGAAAAAAGGGTTCCTCTATCTAAAAGCTTGAAAAGCACTGCTTGGTGTTCTCACTAAATGATTCTCTTAGCTTTAGACCAGGAAGAATTCACATGGTTATAGCACCTCATACTGTACTCTAATTTGTATTCTGTATAAAGACAGTGTGTCAAAGCTTGTTTAATTTGGGGGTGTTGGTAACTTATAGAGGGATCCCAATAGGGACTTCAGTGCTAGAGATTTTCCTTCAAAGCATACTCCCAACCCCACTCAGAGCTGACACCTGTAACATTTATTTGCCAAAACGCAATAGGGCTGTCCTGGGAATATTTGCATCTGTAGCCTTTTTAAGTTCCCCACTACATTCACCCTGTATACCTGGGATTTGAATAATAAGCTTCAAATACAGTATTATGATTAGCTAGGAGTGTTGAGTTGGTAGATGATATACCATGAGGAAAAATTAAGAAAATAAGCCATTTGATAGTTTAAACCTACCAAGAGGTACTTACCACAAAATATTTAATATTCTAAGATGTGTTTCAGCTGCTTTGGTCTAAAACCAGTTTACATAGAAATCAAACAGCTTAAGCATATGTTGCCTACGGGTCCTTAAAGTGTGAATGCCTTTAGCATTACATTTATAAGACTGTGCCATTTGTGTATGTATGTGACAGTGGCTCAAAATGTACCTTTGACCCTTTGAAAATCTAGGTGAGGATCTCAATCAGTAAGTTAGAGTGTCACCTTCAGCTCTTTCAAAATGTTTTTTAGGATTTCAAAGACCCGGGTGTTTATTTGGTGCAATTTAGTCTTAATGAGATGAGCACTGAGGCCTAGGTCAGAAAGTAGCACAGTGAATCACCCCTAGACAATTTGCCATCCAGGGTCCTTGGATCGTTCCCCACCTTGGGGCACCCACATTGTTGGCAGCAGCTCTATATCAGGGTACTTCACTGTGTTGCATTTGAATGAGGTCACAGCTTCAGCAACCCTGTGTCCCTCCTTTCCCCAATTCTGACTCACTATCAGCTTCCCTCCACCTGCACGTCACTCATTACACAGGCCGCATCCTCACTCTGGCCAGTGGTCCTTATGGTCTCTGCACATCACCATGGCTCCTCTATCCTTCAGCTCTCCTGAGTCGTCAGTGTGTGGCTCTCCAGATTCTCTCCTCCCACAGACTTCCATTTCTAGCCTGGTCAGGCCCTTCCATTCTGGGGCAACGCTGGGAGTGCAGAAACCCCAGAAAATAACTAAAGGACCAAACCTTCCCTGAAGTGGTTATAAAATTGTGTTTGAGCTGATATGATGCTGAATGTCAGGGAAGGAACCAGATCCCCTTGATGCTTTCTAAGCTGAGACTTGAATTTTCTCCAAGGCTTGTTCCCACATCCCCTACCTCTAAATTACCTGGGAAAAGGGGTAAAATGCAGAATTCTGGTCCCCAACTCAAACCTGTTAACTAAAACCTTGCACATGGGGCCCTGGCAGTCACAGTGTGTCCAGTACCCCAGAGTGATACTAGGTGCTCTGAAGTTGAAGAACCTGTGCTGTTCAACAGCAGGAGCCCAAGGGTGCCACCAGTGGTGATCTGAGATGTGGGTCAGATGACTGATGGTGCTACATGGACTTGACTCTGGCCCAGCATCCTCTCTCCCCTAGCCCATCAGACTGTTCAGGCTGCCTGTTTGGTGGCAGAAGGAGCCTTCCCCACAGGGGTGAGCTAATGACCTGTTCATTTTCATCTTCAGACCTCAGGTGCAGGGCTGCAGAGTTACCATTCTAATGCCACATCTGGTGGTCCAATTTCATGGTCTTTTTCAAAGCAACTCATGCTTCTCATTTGGTTTTAATGATGGGTCTTGACCATAATAAACACAGAGAGTTTATGGTCCTTTTCTTAATTAATTTTGTGCGGCTATTATGAGATACCTGAGACTGGATATTTATCATGAACAGAAAATGTACTGGCTCAGAGTGCAGACTGCATCAGAGTGCAGACATTTAGTGAGCACCTACTTGCTGCATCATCCCATGGTGGAAGGCAGAAGGGCAAAGATATGATGAGAGATTTAAAAAGGGCCTGAACTTTTTGTTTATTACCAATTGTAATAAACCAACTCTTGAAATAATGAGCCCACTGCCATTATGGATTACATGAATAACAGCTTTAATCCATTCATTCTGCCCTCATAGCTTAATCACCTCTCAACACTATTTCATTGAAAATTAAGTTTCCAACACAAGCTCTTTGAGGAATACATTTCAAACCATAGCAAGCCTGGAACAGATCATTTAGGAAGTCATTTTAGCTCTGGTCCTCAGTGCCTGGGGAAAAGAGATGTGGGGTCCTGAACTTTGCCCCTGAGCTGGGTTCCTGAGTGTCAATCATTGGACGTGCCTTCCCTAGTGGGAGCATTATTCTCTGCTCTATTTCTTCCACTGTGGTTCTTGCAGTAGAAATATTGGCTGGTGTGCCTCAGATCATTGCAAATCAGTACCATTTTCCAGTCTCCCAGGGCTTCTCTCATGAACTCCCTGACCACAACACTCTCACGCCTTCTTTGTCTTCTGTCCTGACCCATATTTCCTTCCCCCTGACTTCTTCCCTCTTCTATTCATTTCATGGATCTCCCTCCCCATGCAGTCAGTTCCTGGCTGCAGGAAAGTTCCCTCTTGCAGTAGGCCATGGAGATGGATGAGGCGATGAATAATAGTGGCAGGAACTCCAGCCCTTGGCCCCTACTGGGACAGCAGCATCAAAGGACACATTAAAGGAAACAGAGGCCTGCATTGATTTTCTTTGGGTCAGGCATTTCACAAAGATGCTTTTGTTGGGGGCTGGCAATGGTCTGTCACACTGAGCAGGGAGGTGGAAAGGGGAGTTTTCCTCTCCTTCAAGTGCAATCAATCTGTTCCTGACCCTGCTTCCCTGGGCACCAACTGAAGGGTACCAATAGGACCCTCCCCAGGGGTTGGCTTTCCCATTCAGTTCATTGATTTAAAATGGGAAGTAGAATAATTGTCCTTGATTATCTGCCCTCTGCTAAGACAAATGGCCAGAGACTGATTTATACCCTGATGGCTCTCGACCTCACCCTCACGAAGGCCCTCATCTGTGTCCACCCTGGTGGCCCAGGATTTTACAGGGAGCTGGTGGCCAAGCAGGCCGGAGTTAGAGCCTGCCCCCTCCCCATCTTCAGCTGGACTCATTCCCAGCCATGCGCTGAAAGGGAGCAGCCTGGCTGTTCTGAGGCCTTCAGAAAAAAGAAACTGTGAAAGTAGGTTAGGACAAATGTCTCCCTTCAGGACTGGAACTCGGGTTTCCTGTGCTCAGCTCCTCAGTGGATATTTTCAGGGAGCAGTGAGAGGTAACATCCAGGGTGAGGAAATGGGTACAAGCCCACCCTTCTGGGGTCTGGGGCCTATGCAGGGATGAGGGAACGAGCCAGAGTCCTCTGCAGCCCAGCATGTCTTGGCTTAGTGATTGGCCCTAACTGGAGATCACTGTGCTCTGGATCTTCAGGAGGGACACATGGCATGTGAAAATCTATCACTGCATCCCCAGGGCTTCCAGATGTATGCAGAGCAGGTCAGGAAAAGAAATGTAGATGGGGCTATTGGAAGGAGACCTGTGGCCCCCAGAGGGTAAGTGATGATGAAAGTGCTCCCTTGTGTGCCCTGTGTGGAAGAAGGAGTGTTTGGCAGGGTAAAAGCTGTGAAGCCAGAACAGTAGGGATGGTGGCCACATGTGCCCCACTATGCCCAGCTTCTGGCTATAACTTATGCACTTCCTATCTCTTTTGAGTACACAAACCATTTCAACATCTTCCAGGCAGGAAAACAGAGGGCAAGTCATTTCCCAGGAGTCAGAGAATTGAGATTCCAAGCCAGGACTTCCTAATGCCAGACACGAGTTCCCTGTGCTTGGACCTCACCCCATGCCATCCTAGCTGTCTGGACTCAGCAGAAGGAAGTTGGTGTCAACCTGAGACCTTAGCTGCTTCCCTACAGCTACCTGGAAACTCTGAGCTGTGTTGCCACATTGAAGGTGACAGGCTGAGACCCCACGGGGACCCAGAAGTGGCAAACTCCAAGAAAGGGACAACACAGCCTCTTTCAATGTCAGGCTGCAGAGCTAGCTCAAGACACCATCCTGCTTCAACTCTGGCCTCAAAACCAATTATTCAGCTTCCAGAGCTGTGGTGTGGCTTCCCTGGCCTGATTCCTGGTGCCTTCAGGAGCTTCACCTTGATCTCAGGGGTTGACTGTAAACATCCCAGAGAAAGACAGGTCAGGGACATCTGCCCTTCTCACTTGATTTTTCAAAACTCTGCGAGATGGAATCCTCCTGCCATCAAGTTACACTGTGGAAGTGCCCTGCTTTGCTCTGACAGGCAGCTCAGTCTGAACCCACTGGAGGATAGGAGAGTGAAGTGTTGGAGGCTGTCAGGAGACGGGCAGCAATGGACAGAAGCTTGGTGGGTCTGGCTGGTGGGAGCCCTAAGGGTGGGGAAATCTTGCTTGATCCCTTCCCCCACCCCTGCAATGTCCCACCCAGGCTCCTCCCCTCCCAGAACAGGGAGGAGGAGTCGGCCCAGGTCTTGGTGGTTCAGAGCTGTCCTTGGGAATGTGGCAGGGGTTCCCAGTGAAGGCTGGTGGAGAAGAGGCTGCCACTCAAAATCACGGAACCAACTCTTCTGCCCCTACAGAGCAGCCAGCACCCATGGTTCTCCCAGGGCTGCGGTGAATTGTGGGGATTCGTAGGGTTAAAACTAAAAACTTTTTGGAAACCTACATTTGAAAAAATGTCAGCAGGTCCTCCCTGCTGTGAGGACTTAGAGAAGGACAGGTCAGTCCTGCATTGGGGCCTGTGTTTCCCCAGAGAAGGATTTTACCCAAGGGGCAAGGGCCCACTGTCAAAAGCAAAATAAACGGTAAAATGCCATTTCTGCATTCCCTTTAATAGCGTGTTAGGGGCATCCAAGTTAGGACTTATGATCCCCAACCGGATGTTGGGGAGGTTTTGGCCTCCCTCCCTTCCAAAGTCACCCAAGTGCTTCAAGCCTTTCAGAGGGAACTCCCTGTGTTTCTGTGGGGCAACATTGCCCTCCTGTGCCCAGATGGCGAAGTGCGTCCTCAGAAGAACAGCTTCATAGTCACTGAACTCCTTCACTCGCCCAGTCTTTTCTGTCCATTCTTCCTTCACTCCTTCAGTATTTCTCATGTATTGCTTTTGGAAGTGAATTGGTCAGCTTAATTGGAGGGAAATTTAGCAACCTCTGTCTAAATTAAAACTGTACACGCTGGGCCAGCCTCAGGAACCAGGAGGTGCTAAGCAACTCAGTGAGACCCTATCTCTAAATCAAATACAAAATAGGGCTGGGGATGTGGCTCAGTGGTCGAGTGCCTCTTAGCTCAATCCTGGGTACCCCAAACAAACAAGAATTAAAACTACATATCCAAGGACCCACAATTTCTAGAGATATATCTGAGGTGAACTGGATTGTTCCAAAGTGGTGACAGCAGTATTCCTGGATTTACATTCTTTTCCAAAATCTTGCTACTCCCTATCAAGATGTGAATTCCATTGTTTCCCTCTCCTGGAAGCCTTTTGAACTGCTTGCTGCACAGAGAAGACCCCGAAAGAACAGGAAGCTTCTCTTTTTGGAATGCCATTTCTGCACTGCAGCCCTTTGCGTGTCAAGGAAGCGAAGGCCACTGTGGTTAGGCCACTTATGAGGGTCTCCTCCCAGCTAAGGCTTTGGCTGGGGAGCCGGCATCCCCCGCTAGAACTGTGGTAAGCAAGACTCAGGAACAGAGACCACCCAGCTCACTGAGTTCTGCTGGTAGAAGTGCAAGATCTATGAGCAAAAATAAGTGTGGTGACCATTTAGCTTATTAAGATTCGGGTATTTGTTATACAGCATTGTTAATTAGGACAGATATGTATTTGCACATGTACAAAATGGTGTTCATTTCAGCATTATTTGAAATAACAGAAGATTGGAAACATTCCACTGTTCTAGCAACGGAATCTTGATTAAATTATAGTCTCTACACAATGGAACACTCTGTAACTGCAAAAAGAACAAGGAGGGGGCTGGGGATCTAGCTCAGTTGGTAGAGTGCCTGTCTGGCAAGCACAAGGCCTCGGGTTCAATCCCCAATACTGCAAAAACAAAACAAAACAAGGAGGCTTGCAATTAATTAGCATGATCTCCAGGATATATTTTATTTTATTTTACTTTATTGCTACCAGGGATTAAACCCAGAGGTGCTTAACAACTGAACCACATCCTCAACCCTTTTTTATCTTTTATTTTGAGACAGCGTCTCAGCAAGTTGCTCAGGGCCTCACTAAGTAGCTGAGCCTGGCTTTGAACTCCTGATCCCCTTACCTTTTTAAAAGGAAAAATAAAATATAATAATGTGTTATTTAACACCGTGGATATAGTCTGAGAAGTGTGTTATTAGGCAATATCTTTGTTGTGTGAACATCCTAGAGTGCATTTATACAAACCTAGGTGTTGCAGGTCAATCATAAGACCAAGACATAGTCTCTGAATGCAGTCAAGACATACAATGTGAAGTGCTATTGCTTGGTAGGGTTCTATGGATGACAATTACATACTGCACACTTCAAAAAGCTAGAAGAAAGGATTTTGAAAGTTTTTAAAACAAAGAAATGATGAATGTTTGAGGATATAAATATGTTTGACCTGGTTTAAACTTGCAATGTATGCAGTATCCCATTAATATGTATAATTTAAATATATGTATATTTTAGTTGTTGATGGACCTATATTTTTATTCATTTATTTATACGCAGTACTAAGAATCAAACCTGGTGCCTCCCACATGCTCGGCAAGTGACCTACCACTGAGCCACAATTCCAAACCAATATCTGCAATTTTTATGTTTTGTGTATCAGTTAAAATAAAAAGAAGCACAGTGAACAGGATGTGTACGAGTCTGCTGCTGGAGTAACTCAGCATATACTGTTTTTAGTAAATTTTTTAATAAGTAGAGGTAGTATCTTCTAAAATAATGATAACAAGTTTATGTTAGCAAATACTTAGAACAGTAATACCATCACTCATGAACACCAAATATTATGTTTATAACTCTGTTCTACACTTTTGAAAGACTAGCGGCAGGGTTGGTGTGTTTACGCCCACATGATCACAAATATGTGAAGCCCGTCTTGCTCTGGGACATCATGATGGCTACAATTCACTAGGCAATGGGAATTGTTCAGCTCCACTGGAATCTTTTGGGACCACTATTGCATACACAGTCTGACATTGACCAAAGTGGTGTTTTGTGGCACATAACCTCAGGGGAGGCCACCTGTATATCTTAGGGGACAAGACTGAAGGAAAATCTCTCCTGCAGGTCTTTCCAGTATCTTTAACTCTATGAATGTTTACCGATCTCGATGTTTTTCTAATTACTTTTAAATGTGAAAGCCTTCTTTAATATACTCAAAATGGTAATATAGAGATGAAAGACCGTGCCAGCCCACCATCATATCCTGTTTCCCCATGGGGAAATTAATATTCAGGGTTCTCCAGAGAAATAGACAATATCTCTATATATCTATATCTCCATATCTATCATCTATCTATAGATTTATTATAAGGAATTGGGTCAGACAATTAGGGAGACAGAAGCCCCAAGTTCTGCTGTCTGCAAGTTGGAAACACAGGAATACAATATAATTATAATATAATTCCAGTCCCAGAGGCAGGAGGAGATGAAAGGAGATATATATCTCAGTGCAATCAGGCAGGCAGGAAGCAAATGGGGCAATTTTCCCCCTTTTCTCTACTCATGCCTTCATCCTATTGGACAGTGCCACTGATTGTGATGGGCCATTTGCTTTGCTGAGTCCACCAGTTTAAGTGGATTGCCCTATGGACATACCCAGAAAGTGTTTAGCCTGGTATCTTAGTCTGTTTCCCATTGCTATAACAAAATACTGGAGACCAGGTTCTTTATAAATAACAGAAGTTTATTTGGTTTCCAGCTCTGGAGGCTGGGAAGTCTAAAGGAATGATGCTGGTCTCCAGTGAAGGCCTTCTTCGAGCATTATGACAGGGTGCAGGGCACTATATGTGAGACAGAGCACACGTGCTAGCTCAAGTCTCTCTTCCTCTTCATATAAAGGCATTAATGCACCATTGTGGCCCCACTCACATGGCCTCACCTAACCTTAACTACCTCCTAAAGGCCCCACCTCCAAACACCATTCACATGTGAATTTTAGGATTAAGTTTCCAACATATGTACATTTGGGGAACTTATTCAATAATGCTGATCCTTTGAATGTATCAAGCTTTCCTTCTCAGTTCTTATGTATGGACCATATTTGTGAATGTTATGTGTGCACTTGAAGGCAATGAATGTTTTTCTGTAATATTTAATTAAATGAGCTTATTAGATATATTAAACAAACCTTCCATGCCTTTGGTTATTATTTGCTTGATTACAAAAAGAATATGTTAAAATCTCTAACTCAATTTTTAACTTTTTTTTAAAAATAATATTCTTTTATTTCTGATTAACTAACTTTGGACTTAAAATGATCTTGATACTAAAAATGATGCACAATTTTCTCTTGGTTTATATTTGCCTGGGATATCTTCAATGACATTTTTTAAACTTTCTGTATTCTTTTATTTTAAATATTCTTCACACATTCATATACATATATGTGTGCTGAATAGTTTTATTTCTTTTGAAATGTTTCTTGTTTTCTAGTCTTTATTTTAAAACCTTCGTAGATTAATAAAGTTCCCTTTAATTCCTCAATTTTTTAAAAAAAATCATAAACATGTTGAATTACAAATGTCATTCTGTATTTATTTAGATATTCATGTGATCTTTACCCTTAATCTGATAACCACAGACTACATTATTTTGTTAATATTTTGCTTAGAAATTTTGTATTTATGCCCACATATGAGATTAGTCTACAAATTTCCTTTCCTAAATTATTATCAGATTTTGAAGTTCTAAATTTAAGGTTTGGAGGAACTCAAGAGTGAAGCCATCTAAGTTCAGACTTTTCTTTGTAGAAAGGTTTTTTTGATGCTGATTGGATTTCTTTAGTATTATAGGACACCTCAGGTTTTCTCTTTCTTCTTGAGTCATTTCTGAGTAAGTTACTGTTCTTTAGACATTAGATGACTTGTGATGGTGTGAACATGTCCCTCTAAAATTCATGCTGACCTCATCTCCATTGCAGCAATGTTGAGGTGGGCCTGGTGGGAAGTGATTAAGCTTTGAGGACTTAAGCTTTGAGGACTGAATGGGATTAGTTCCCTACAGATAAAGGTTGAGGGCAGCTTCTTTCTCCCCTCTGCCCATGAGGGTATAGCATCTGCCTCTTCAGTCATAGTAAGACCCCAAAATTTAGGCACCAAACATGGAGCAGAGAGCAGCTCTTGTCAGCACCAAATCATGCTTGAACTTTTCAGTCTCCAGAACTCTGACATAAATTTCTATAATTTAAAATTTTCAGCTATTTCTTCTAAATTTTGGCAGGAGCAGGGGAGTTGTTCATAATATCATCTAATTATCTTTTTTAATGCCAGCAGCAACTCTAGTGACCTTGCTTTGTTTCATTACTGAAAAGGGTTTGTGCCTTCTTTTTCTTTTTCCCTAATCAGTCTTATTGGAATCTTCTCAATTTTATTACTTTTTTTTAAATTGCCATCAAACTTTTGACTTTGTTGATTTTTTATTATGTTTGTTTTTATTTTCATTTATTTCTGCTCTGGATTTTATTATTTCCTTCAGGTTTACTTTGCCATTCTTTTTCTAACTTCATGAGATAGAGCCTTAGTTCATTATTTTTCAGTCTTTTTTTTTTCTCTTCAAGTATACACAGGCTGGGGATATAGCTCAGTTGGTAGAGTATCCTGCATAGTATGCACAATGCCCTGGGTTCAATCCCCAGCATAACAAAAAAAAAAGTATTCACATATTGTGGATATAAATTTAAAAAATTTTAAAAATTTCTGCTTAATTGAATTCCACAAATTACAATATGCAGTCTTTTAATTAATATTCAGTTCAAGATAGTTCCTAATTTGCATCTGTGAATTATTTAGAAGCATGTTCTTACTTTTCAAATATTAGGATTTTCTACTTATCTCTTTGTTTTTGATTTCTACCTTTACTGGAGTGAATAACATGCGTGACATCATTTCAAACATGTATTATATGAAATTGGATGAGATTTACTTTAAGATCCAGTATATGGCCAGTTTTAGAAAATAGAGTATATGAAATTATTGGATGTGGTGTTTTATATCACATCAGTGTATTGATTAAGGGTTTTTTTTCGTTGCTATCTTCTAAATCCTTACTGATTTTTTTTTATTCACTACGAGGTTGTATCTAAACACATGCACACACGTGAAGAATTTGGACAAGTATTTCTTCCTATGTGTATTCTGTCAACCTTTGCCTCCTATATTTTGTTGCCTGTTATTAGCCTTGGTAATTAATGTCCCATTTATATGATACCTATGCTGTGCTGTATACACATACTACGCCCTATTTATGATGCTTACTGTGTCAATCAGCTTTCTGTTACTGTGACAAAATACCTGAGTTAATCAACTTATAAGGAGGGGAGATTTATTTTGGCACATGGTGTCAGAGGTTTTAGTCCATGGCACTTGACTTGATCTCATTATTCTGAACCTATAGCAAGGAGGCACATCATGGTTGGAACATGTGGTGGAGAAAGGTGCTCATCTCATGTAGGCCAGGAATCAGAGAGAAAGGAGGAACCAGGGTTCCACAGTCCCCTTCAAGCCCATGCTCCTGATGACCTAACTTCCTCCCACTAGGCCCTACCTCCTAAAAGTTCCACCAACTCCCAATAGCAACACAGACTGACAACTAAGCCTTTAGCACATAGGCCTTTGGGGGACATTCAAGATTCAAACCATAACATCTATGCAAATACATACTGGGTCCAATTTATAAAATGCTTACTGTGTACCAGGCATTGTTCTGATTACCTTCAATACAAACTAACTCAGTTATATCCTCACAACCACCCTAAAAAAGTAGGTACTATTATTGTCCTCTTTTACATGTGAGGAATTTGCTGAAGATTTCAAATACTAAGGAGCAAAGCTGGGATCTGAATGGCTAGGCTGACTATGGAGTCTGTTTTTTTAACCCAATTAGTACATATTTCTGGCGAACTCCTATCATAATGACATTAGGTTCTTTCTAGTACTTTCCCTGCCTTAAATCTATTTTGTCTAAAGTTACTAATGGACTGCTGGCTTTCTCTTTTTTTAAATTAAAAAATATTTTAATACATATATTTTTTAGTTGTAGGTGGACATAATACCTTTATTTTATTTTAACGTGGTGCTGAGGATTGAACCCAGGGCCCCCATATGCTAGGTGAGCCTGCTACCACTGAGCCACAACCCCAGCCCTTGGATTTCTCTTAATTAACATTTTCTTGGTGTGTTTTTCTTTTCTGGTACTTTCAACACTCTGTGTCCTTATGTTTTAGATATGTCTCTTGTTAACTACTCACATTTGTTCTTCATTCTAAGTGTGTTTATATTTTCATGGGAAATGTTTAAATTTAATATGAATTATTATATATGTTGTTCCCAGATATCAATTTAGGCTGTGCTTTCTATTTGTCTCATTGTTTTCCTCCTTTCTTGCTTCTTCCATTGATTTTAAAAATTCATGCAAATTCTTCTTTTGAAAAATCAGAACCTTATATAATGCTTCTTTTTAAAAAGTCTTTAAAAATTATAATATGGAAAATTAACTTAGCAAAATCTGAAGTTTATCAATAATTTACTCTGGAAAAATAAAAACTGTTTGTTAATGGGCAGTGTGGCTCACACATGAACCAATTGGAACACATACTGTCGCTTTTCTCAGGCTGATGTGTGAGACATACTGCCTGAATAAAGGCCCTGTCTTTTCTCTTTTTTGGAATAATATGAGGGTCTTCACTTCCTTTACTTCTGCCTTAGTCTGCTCAGGCTGCCAAGGCAACATACCTTAGGTTGGGATTTAAGCAACCCAAGCATATTTTCTCACAGTTTTGAGAGGTAGAAGCCTGTAATCAAAGTGCCAGATAATTCCGTGTCTGGTGAGGACTCTCTTCCCGACAGCTACTTTCTCTCTGTCCTCACATGGCAGGGAGTGTGAGCACTCTTTGGTGTCTCCTCTTTTAAGGAACCTCAGGATTCCATCATGGGGGTCCCACCCTCATGACCACCCACAGTGGGTTAATCCATTGATAGTGGAATAGACCATAGGCAAGTGGTGGAAAGCTCTACCTAGGTGGGGCCCAGTTGGAGGACGTAGATCACTGAGGACCCACCCGTGTATCTTTTCCTGTGCCCCTTCTTCTTTCCCTCTCTCTGTTTCCTGGTTGTCATGAGCTGAGAAGCTATTCTCCACAGTGCCATTCCACCATGATGTTTCTGTTTTAGAGTCAGTCAATCATGGACTGAACCTCAAAACACTGAGCCAGAATAAAATTTTCCTCCTTTAAGTTGTTCTTGTCAGGTATTTTGGTCACAGCGAAAAAAGCTCACTAATACAACTCATCACCCCTCGTTCTGACTTCATATGTTTTTTTAATTCCCTATTCTTGACTTCATAAGATAGAATTGTTTCATGCAGCCAATGTTCTTTTAGATTTAACCCAATGTTTACCATTATTTTTGCTCATCATTTCTTTGGCTCTCATACCTTGCATTTAGGATCACTTTCTTTTCCCCTGATATATTTCATTCTGGAATTTTCTTCAGTAAGGATCTGTTGATAGCAAACTCGTGTTCATCTGAAATATCTTTATCAACCCTCTGTTCTAGTTGTCTAATGATTATCTCTCAGCTACAAGTGTCCCCTTCCACACTCTGCTTTAGATACTAGAGCTTGGACTCCAGTAGCTATATTCCTGGTGTAGTCAGCAGCTCCTTGTTCTGCTATGCTGGTAGGGAGCTTGAGCAGTCAGGGTCTAATCAGGAGACAGAAACTACACAAGTTATTTGAATAGGAATATGTATGCATACTATATATATATATATATAATTTTAGTTTTTAATTGAATCATAGTAGTTGTACATATTAATGAGAAATAGTGTGGTATTTCAAAACATGTGTACAATGATCCAGTCATGTTTTCAAAACATTATACTGATCCAATCAGGTTAACTGACATATCAGTCATCTCAAACATTTATCATTGCTTTGTGTTGGGTATTGTGTTTGCTTTGTGTCACTGTGACAAAATACCTGAGAAAATCAACTTAGAGGAGGAAAGATTTATTCTGGTTCCTAGTTTTAGTCCATGATTACTTGGTTGTGTTGGCTTTGGGCCTGAAGTAAGGCCAAACATGATGATGTGGAGGACAAGTTACAGATGGAAGGAAAAAAAATTTCCAAAACATGCATCTGATGAAGGATTTGAGAGATATTAGATAGTTATTCTTGCAATGTGTGTTAGTCCAGTATTTGAAACTCTGTTTTCCATGGTGGCCACTGGTCTAGGAACATCACTGGTTGAACTTCAGCTACTATGATGTACAGCACCAAAGTTTCATTGTTGTTTCTCCCACACTTGAATTTTGGGGCTTTTCACTGAGGTGTTCTGCCTGCCTGCCTTCCCCAAATATCTATTAAATGTTTGCTATGTGCCTGACACTAATGTTAAGTGGGAAGGATACCCCCATGAGCAGGGCTCACACAGGGCCATGAATGATCTCGCATTGTAGGGAGGATGATGGGGACTCTGCACTCTCTCCCAAGGTTGATGAAGGTCTGGGGAGCCTTGATAATCTAGTACTGAGGGGAGGGAAGCCGTCTACCACTGCTGCACAGCTTCTCCTGAAGGTGAGGAAGCTGTATGGCAGGGTTATCAGTCATCTCCATTCTGACAGCGACTGGCAAATGTTTGCATTGGCTCTCATGCTCTGGATCATTAGAGATAAAAAGCCAGGTTTGCTAGGGCAGAAACTGGGCTGCTAGGGCCTGGCTCAAGGCCATCCAGAGAGGAGAGTTCAAGGACTCAAGTTCAACAAATAAATATGTAAGTCTTGAGTGTATGCATATGTATGAGCCTTTGTGCAGGTATGTGTTTCTTGCATGTGTGTGCCATACATGAGACTGTGTGTGTGCATGTGTGTGTGTGTGTGCATGTGTGTGCATTCACATACCTGTGTGTTCCCTCCATTTGTCACTTAGCACAGAGGCTCAGCCTGCATGCTGGGACAGGGATGGTGGAAGTAGTATGAGAGAACACAAAGGGCCAGGGTCTGCCCCTCTGTGTGGCCCTGAGGGTAGGTCCTTACTATTTCTGTTCAGGTGCCTCATCTGTTAAGTGGTGAAAAAATCCTCTCCCCCTTATGTGGTTGTGAGCATTAATGAAACCAAATTCAATGACAAATGAGACCTCCTCCTGGGCTGAATGGGGGGCTGGGGAGTAAATGCAGGCATGGTTTTGTCACCATGGTGCTTAGATCACTGTGAGCTTAGATCAGGGCGCCACCCTCTCTGGGAAACTTACGGAGAAGTTCAAAGACTTTCCACAAGATGTCAGTGGTGCTTCAGGATGGCTTGGAGGCATCCCTGTGTCAATATGACTGCAAGGAATGAGATGAGGATCCACAGGAGTCAGGGACCAGGACACAGAGCTGCAGGAACCAGGCCCCTTCAGCATTCCTCGCAACTTCCCCTGCCTCCCCGATCCCTGCCTTCAGGTTACCTCAAATGTTGAAGTTCGAACATTAGAGAAGCACACTAAGGCAAGCATCCTTAGCTAAAAAAATGTCTATTGCACGATGTGATAGTCAATTCTATCCTCTTACCACCATCTCAATTAGATGTAGATAGTATGCAACACAAAAATGTTATCTTTTCTTCAAATGAGAATTCAACCAAAATGCCTTGCCAATTCCTTTCCTTGTGTTTTTCTACAAGATAGAATTAGTATCTTGGCAATAAGCATTTGGTGACTCAAATCTGGGAACAGGATGCAGCAGAAGATATCACCTTGGAGGTTACTTTCTGGAGTCTTAATCTCACAGATCACTCAAGTACTAGTTAGAGAATGTATGTATTAGCTCCAGATGTCAAACCATTATAGGACTTTTCTCAGCTACTTTATGACTGTTCTCAAAGTCTATGGATCTTTTCTTTCACTTCCCAGTCCTACTGTAGCACTTTCTTCCCTTTAGAGTATGACCATGACCACAAAGTGCTATCCTAATAGTCTGGATATTGAGGACTCTTCTTTACCCTAACATTCCTTCCCCTGCACTTGGACTTAAATTTCAGAACATAAAAATGCTATTTGGGGGTACATTTATTTCCTGGGTAAGGGTTTTCATATTGTTTTAAAAAGAAAGAAGAAAGAAAGAAAGAAAGAAAGAAAGAGAAATATATATATATATATATATATACATATATATATATATATATATATACATAAAGACCCAAAGCAAAAACAGCATTTTATCCCAGGATGTCTCTAAGATTTATGATTTCCAGGTGTTTCAATAGGGCGTAGCATGGACAGTTTGCCTTCTACTTCTGCTCTGTCTAGCTCCCCTGCAATTCTTTGAAGAGTCCAAGACCAGGGGAAGGGATGTTAGGAGTAACACAGGGAGTTGAGGAAAGACCATTAGTAATAACTCCAGCCGTAAGCTCCTAGAAATGAGTTACCACAGGCCTGCAAAATCTGACACTGATAAAACCCCCAAACAAGGGTCTATAAATCAAGGGAGAGTTGGGACATCACAGCGGCCACATTTCCAATGTGTATGTGTGTGGTTTTGCTTTGGTACTGGGGATTGAAGCCATGAGCTAACCACTGAGCAACATACCCATCGCATTTTAGTTTTATTTTTAATTTTTGAGTCAGGGTCTCCCTCAATTGCTTAAGGACTCACTAAATTGCTGAGGCTGGCTTTGAACTTGTGATCCTCCGGCCTCAGCCTCCCAGTTGGAGTCCGTTGGGATTTACAGGCAGGCACCACCATAGTGCCCAGGGGACCAGGTTTCTAACTGAGGAAAGTGAAATGAATCTGCTCTTGGGAAACTAGGGAAGGGCTGCCAGGGCAAATCTGGGCTGGGCCACCAAGGCTGGGGGGTCCGAAGGGCCGGCGGAGGGATTTTCAGCAGCCGCATCTCATCCTTCTCAGCCAGCTGACCAAAGTAGGAGCGGAGCGCGGAAGGGTGGGGCTCCCAGGCTGCAGGTGCAGGTCGGCGGCTGGTGGAGCTGGGACGCCCGGGCGGGAGCTGCGAAGGAAGGCCGAGGCTCTACTGACCCCGTCGCTCCAGGTGACGGGCGGCCAAGGCAGCCTGGTGAAGAAAGCCCTCCCGGTCGGACTGAGCAGGGAAAGGCGTCGCGTCCGCTCTGCGCAGCCTCTGCAGCCCGCGCTCGCAAGAGGCCTGGTCCGCGGGGAGCCACCCACGCGGGAGCACCCGGCGGCCGGCCTGCTCTGTGGCACTCAGTGTCCACCGCGGGTCGCCCGCCCCACAGCCACCCTCCCAGAAGGCGGCGAGGAGGGCACCCGGCGCTCAGGACCTAGAACCCTTCCAAGAACAGGCGCCCAGTGCTGAGGCTGAGCAGGTCCCAAGGCTGCGCGAGGCATCGAGAGCCCGGGGGCCTTATAAATGAAGTCGCTATTGTATTTTTGTCATCCAGATGTGGACTGAATTATGTAGTAAAGCACTAGGAATAAAATTGTAAGTAATCAAAGGAAATAGCATAATGGGTTATGGTTTTGAAATATAAGAAATATGGACATATGGCCTTTGAAATAAATACATATTAAGCACCTTTTTTACCTTTCAATCATATTTAGGTTACTCTATTTTTCACATATTCACAATTTGTAATTATACTTTAAAAATGGGAAAATCAATACCTATTTTAAATTCACCGTTTTATGTCTCGCAAAGCCTGCGGGTATATTGTTGTAACAAGCAACATCTTGAATTTGGAAAAAAAAATAGCTATTTTAAAGTAAAAAAAAACAGGTTTGTTGATTTAAAACAGATGACATGTACTTTTATTATGTACTGGTTAAGTACCTAGTTTTAAGATTAAGAGAAATATCATGAAAAAGAATTCATTTATAAAAATATTTTTTAAAAATACTAATCTTAATGCACTTGATCTAAGCTTCATCTACACACACCGTTCACTCCAGAGAAAACTTCCTTCTGTAGGCTGACTTTTCTATTTCTTATGGAGTCAGCTCATAATTTTGGACTAGAAATTATGTACATATTACTCTGTTACTTAGATCTCTGCCACTAAGCCAAAACCCTGGCCCCCACCATTCATTTCTTGAAGGACACAGCCTAGTTCTCTGTTTGCCCATTGTGAATCCGGCTGCAGTGAACATGGGTATCATGTATCACCACAGTATTTTGACTGTTCTTTAGGATCAACAGCAGGGAGTGACAGAGTGGGTTCATAAGGTGGTACCATGCCTAGTATGGAGGATCCTCCATACTGCTTTCCATAATGGTCATACTAATGTGCAATCCCACTGAGTATAAAAGTGTTCTTTAATCCACATGCTCTGTAGCATTTGTTATTGTTTGTATTCTTGATGACTTCCATTCTGAGTGGTGTGAGATGAAATATGAGTGTAGTTTGGATTTTCATTTCCCCACTGGCTAATGAGGTGAACGTCTTTTCACATATTTGTTGGTCATTTGTACTTCTTTTTAGAAGCTTCTGTGTAATCCATTTGGCCATTTATTAATTCCAATTTGATTTTAGGTTGTCATGTTTTTTTCAGTTCTGTTTGTATTGTAGATATTAATCCTCTGTCAGAAGAGTGTCTAGCAAAGATTTTCTGCATTCTCTAGGTTCTTGCTTCACATTCCTAATCATTTCCTCTGTTGTGCAGATAGTTTTTAATTGGATACCACTGCATTTATTAATCTTTTTTTGTGGTACTGGGGATTAAACCAGGGCATTGTGCATATGAGGCAAGCACACTACCAACTGAGCTAGATCCCCAATCCCATATAAAAATCTTGACATTATTTCCTGAGATTTAGGTGCCCATGGAGAAAATGGTCGCTGCGCCTATAGGCTAGAGCGTTGACTCTGTCCTGTTTTCTAGCAGTTGTATCTTTTCAGGTCTAATTCCTAGATCATATATCCATTTTCAATTGCTTTCTGTGCAGGTGAGAGATAAGGTCCCAGTTTCATTCTTGTGCATGTGGATAACAGTTTTCCAAGCACCATTTGTTTAGAAGGCTGTCTTTATTCCAGTGTGTATTTTGGCACCTTTGTCAAGGATCAGGTGACTGTAGAGGTGTGGGTTTGTCTCTGTCTTCAATTCTGTACCACTTTCACATACCATTTCAACTACTGATATACTTTTATTATTTGTTCTGATTGGTTATACACAACAGTGGAATGCACTTTGACGCATCACCCATAAATGGAGTATAACTCCTCATTTTTTTGGTAGACCATGATGTAGAATTACACTGGTCACGTAATCATATATGCACACAGAGTACACATGTCCGATGCATTCTAGTATGCTTCCTATTCCTATTCACCCTCTCTCCTTTCCCTCTTCTCTAACACTAAGGATCTCCTTTCTCCCCTAGCCCACACTCCTTCATTGTCAGCATCGCCATATCAAAGAAAACATTGGCTTGGCCCTTTGGTTCTTTGGCTTGATTTATTTCTTTTAGCATGGTATTCTCCAGTTCTGTCTATTTACCTGCAAATGCCATAATTTAATTCTTTAAAGCCAAATAATACTGCATTGTGTGTTCATTCCACATTCTCTTTATCCGTTGACCTGTTGAAGGGCACCTCAGTTGGTTCCCTAGTTTAGCTCTTGTGAAGTGATCTGCTGTACACATTGTTGTGTGGCTGTGTCACTGTACTATGTTGATTTTAAGTCCTTTGGGTCAAAATGGAGGAGGGGTGTAGCTGGGTCAAATGGTGGTTCCATTCCAAGTTTTCTGGAGAATCTCCATACTGCTTTCTGTAATGGTTGCCTGGATTTGCAGTCCCTCCAGGAGTAGGAATGTACCTACCCCCACATGTCACCACCATGTCTTGTGTATTTTTAAATCAATGAAATTATTACTGTATAAAAATAAGCAAGAAAATTATATTGTGATTGTTTTTGATTGGCCAATCAGGGTGAAGTACATTCTGGGGGCGGGGCCAGGCCCTGCCCCCTGTGCTGTGGATGCCCAGAGGCCATGTGCAGCTTGCTCGGCACTGCTAGTGAAGGAAGGCTCTTCCCTGGCTTGGGCAACCTGATGGTGGTGGCAGTCACTATGGCCTGCGGGAGTGACTGCAGACCTCATGACAGGCTGCTTGTTCTCCAGCCTGATCCTGTCCACTAGGCGCAGCTGCCACCCAGAACTTGTGTTGAGGAGAGTGGCAGCCTCTGCCCAGGAGCTCAGCCAGCTGGAACCAGCAGGAGCTGGTGGAGCCCCTACATGTGGGCACTGCTCCACCGGCCTTGGCCCAACAACCACAGGCAAAGGCCTTTACTGCCCCTGGAAGATGAGGAAGTCCTGGTCTATGGTGTACGGTCTTGGTTCTGCCCAGAAGAGTGAGGCCAGAGGGACTCGCCACAGTTGCCTGCTGCAAGTGCCCAAGTCTCTTGTTGGAAGATTTACTGCCCATTGGGAAAAGGCCCGTCTGTCATAGAAAAACCACCTGACCTCCACTTTGCCCCTAACATTGGAAAGAAGAGGACAAGGAGAACAAGACTGTGAGGAGGAGGAGAAGGTCTTCTGCCAGACTCCTGATAGGTAAGTTATTTCACAGTTCTATGGACATAGTGGACGAACTCACCTCCTTATTTGAAATATCTTGTGTTTCTGGATGTCGACACATGTACAGACATGTTACCAGTAGAGCATTGTGTAGATTTTTAAAAATGCATTTTGTAGATTAAGAAAAGGAATTTGACTCATCACTCTGGTTTATGTCTTGACATAAGTGTTTGTTGAATTTGAAGAACATTTATGGTTTTTATTACATAAATCATTCACATCTTTCCTCCATGCTTTCCCCCATAATATTCTAAGAGATGTTTTCATTTTAATTTGTAAGTTAGAATTTGCATGAGTGAGAATAGTTAGGTTGTCTGTGTCAATCAGACTTCCTTGACTATTACAAACCACACATGCATAAGTTTTTGTGGGATGCTGAAAGTTGTCTACAGGGACAAGTAGGTTTCATATGTCTGTTTTCAAACATATTTGCCTTTATTATTTGCATTGGCTCATCCCTACAGTGAAAGGTTGAAGAGAAGTAGAGTGGATAGCCTAGCTTTGTTCCTGAGCTGATGGGGAAAATGTCTCTTTCTTCAACAGAAAATAAGTTGTTATGGTTATGTTCTCTTGAGGTGGGACTGGCTCTGTAGGTTCCAAGTTGCGTGTACCAAGAGTTTTCAATTATGATTTGACATAAGATTGTCGTGTGATCAGTTTGTTCCCCTGTGGAGATTATTTGCTGGTTTCTTTTGGCAAAGTACTCAGGATTGTGAATGATTTTGACTGATCTTCAAATGGCAAAGCAACTATTTATTCCAGGGGAAATTCCCTGTTGCTCTGATGGATTTTTTGTATCCATTAGTGACATATTTTCCTAAATTTTGTTATGAATTGTTATATCCATTTTCATTTGGGTATTGATCTGTATACTTCTTACATTACTTTACAAATGATTGGATCCACGTTGTAATTCAGACCGGATATATGAGAAGTTTTCACGCATATAATTTTCTTGAAATATTGCATAAAATTCTGGTATCTTGTTCTTTGTGGATTTTACCAGTGAAAGTATCTCAGCTTACTATAAAAAGTGCCATTGAAATGCCCTTATATATGTCCGTGTGATTCTAGATTTTACATTGCAGATCATAATCCTATTTGAATTCCATTTCTGCCCTGTAATTTGGTTGCTGTTTAATATACTCTTTATATTTATTATTCAGAATGACTCCATTAACTTTCCTTAATCATCAAATGCATCTTTGATATTTGTTTCAATGATATATTTGTGTATTAGTTTTTCGTATTTGTTATTGGTGCATTATTGTTGTACATAATGGTGGGAATTTATTGCTACATATTTGGACATACACACAATATGACAATATAATTTGAGTACTATAATTCCCCAGTATTTCCCTTTTCCCTCCTCCCCACTTCCTTGGTCCCCTTTGTCTACTCTATGGATCTGCCTGTGATTTTCATTGTATCCGTGCATGACTTGCAGGTTTGGTCTATTTTCCTTAACATTATGATCTCATGTTTCATTAGTTTTCTTGCAAATGACTTACTTTCATTTTTCTTTCTGGGTGAATGAAACTTGAGTCTGTTTATATTCCACATTGCCTTTAACCTTTCATTCATTTTTGGATACCTAGGCTGGTTCTCCCTTTGCCTATTGTGAATGGAGGTGCTATAAACATTGGGATGAATGTATCCCCTAGTATAATGACGGGTCTTTAGTTTCAATACCAGAGAGTGATATAGTGGAGTCATATGGTGGTTCCATGCTTAGTTTTTTGTTTTTTTTTTTCCACGCTGCTGGGGATAGAACCCAGGGCCTTGTGCTTGTGAGGCAGACACTCTATCATAAACTGAGCTACATCCCCAGCCCCCATGCCTAGTCTTTTGAGGAACCACCATACTGATTTTCATAATGGTTATACTAATGGGTAATTTCACCGAGAGTATAGAAGTGTTTCTGTTATCCACATTCTCTGTAGCATTTGGTAATGTTTTCTTGAAGACTTCCATTCTGGCTGGTGGGAGATGAAATCTGAGTGTAGTTTTAATTTACATTTCCCCAATGACTAGTCATGGCGAACATCTTTTCATGTATTTGTTGGCCATTTGTCCTTCTCCTCTTGAGAAGCTTCTGTGTAATTCATTTGGCCATTTATTAGTTGGGTTTTTTGATTTTTGGGTGCACAATTTTTTCAGTTCCTTTTAAATTCCAGATATTATTCCTTTGTCAAAAGAATAGCTAGCAAAGATTTTCTCCCAGTTGGCAGGTTCCTTCTTCTCACTTTTTATCATTTCCTCTGATGTGCAGAAAGTTTTTAATTTGACGCCATCCCATTTATTTAATCTTGAAATCACTTTCTGAGGTTTAGAATGGCCCTATGGAGAAAGGTGTTTCCTGGGCCTGTGTGCTGGAGCATTGACTCTACTTTTTTTTTTTAGAAGTTGCATCATTTTTGATCCATTTTAAATTTATTTTTTTGCAGAATGAGAGACAATGTTCTAATTTCATTCCTCTCCATAATGATAACCAGTTTTCCAAGTTCCATTTATTTAGAAGGCTATCTTTACTCCAGTGTGTATTTTGACACCTTTGTCAAGGATTAGATGACTATAAACGTGTGGGTTTGTCTCTGTGACATCTGTTTGTACCACTTTTACTTGTATTTATGTATGTTCATTTTTAAATTTGTACTAATTAGGTACATATGAAAGTGGAACACTTTCAATTACACTTTGACATCATACCTAAATGGAGTATAACTTCTCATCCTTCCTTTTTACATGGTATAGAATTTCACTGGTCATGTACTCATATATGCACATAGAGTAATGATGTCCAATGCATTCTAGAGTCCTTCCTATGCCCATTCCACCTCACCTTCCTTCACTCCCTCTGTCCAATCCAATGTACCTCTATTTTTCCTAACCTACCTTTATTATGAATTAGCATCAGCATATCAAAGAAAACATTGGGCTTTTGGTTCTTTGACTTTGACTTATTTCCCTTAGCATGATATTCTCCAGTTCTGTCCATTCACCTGCAAATGCCATGGTTTAATTTTTCTTTATGGCTGAGTAATGTTCCATTTTGGATAAATACCACATTTTCTTTATTCTTTCATCTGTTGAAGGGCACCCAGGTTGGTTTCGTAGTTTAGCTCTTGTGAGTTGGGCTCCTGTAAACATTGATCTGGCTGTGTCACCCTAGTATGTTGATTTTAAGTTCTTTGAGCACAAACTGAGTGGTCTGACAGCTGGGGCAAATGGTGGTTGCATTCGAGTTTTCTGAGGAATCTCCATACTGCCTTCCATAATGGTTGCACCAATTTGCAGTCCCACCAGCAATGTTGATGTTCCTCATCAACAATAAATGTTAATTTTTAAATAAATAACATTGTTAATAAATCAGTAAATGTTTGTAAAATTTTTCACTATTTTTTTGATTGGCAAATCAGAAGTGCATACATTTACAGAGCATAATGTGAAATTTTGATATATTTATACAACATCTCTTAATTAAATTAAGCTAATTATTATTTCTATTCTTTTTTGCTTATCATTTTTTATGGTGAGAGATTTGAAATTACTAAATCATTTGCAAATAAATAAACACTCTTATTGTCCATAGTTACCTGATATGGAGTAGATTCAAACACTAATTATGCTTTTTTCTCTGAAGTTTTATACTTTGATGAACTACTCATCACCTCCCTGCCACTCCCATAGCTTCGTTCTTTTCTCCTTACATGAGTTTGACTTTATTAGATTTCATATATAAGTGAGATCCTTTGAGCGTACCTTTCTAGGCATGACAGTCACTATATTTAGGTTGCTTTTAGCAAATTTACAAACTTTAGATATTTATTATAAATTTTCTATAATCACATATGTCATCAGTCTGCCTGTACATATTGTTAGAATTTCTTCTTTATCAATACATATTTTTTTCATTCTTGATCTTAGGTAGAATTCTGGTATTATGAATCAGAATTGATAATGGAGCATTTCCCTTAGGTACAGAGGTGCATATTTCATCATTATGTTCATACTAGGAATTTTTTTACCAGAAGATGTATTTTATTAGAAAATAGAAAGAAATTACTTATTTCTTTAATTTAGCAAGATTTTTATATTGAATTTTATCAAATTGTATTCTGTATTTATTAAGGTGATCATGACCTCATTTTTTTAAATTTGTGTGTATTACACTGGATTTTATATGATAAATCACATCATTTTCATTTCTAGAACAATTTAGTTGTGAAATTTCCCTGTGATTAACTTTTGAAGTTTTTCGTTTGTTTGTTTTGTTTTGTTTTGTTTTGGTACCAGCCACATCCCAAGCCCTTTTTTATATGCTATGGAGAGACAGGTCTTGCTGAGTTACTTAGGGCCTCACCAACTGCTGAGGCTGCTTTGAACTCAGGATTCTCCTGCCTCAGCCTCTGGAGTTGCTGGGGTTACAGGATGGGCCACTGCACCCTGCTGTTTTGGTTGCTTTTTAAAGGATGTTTGCATTCAGTTTCTGAATGTGATTAACTGGTAATTTTCCTTCTAGATGTATCTTTGCCAAGTACGTGATTATGTTAGACTTTATAAAACAGGTGAGACATTTTCCCTTTATGCATCATCTAGAATGATTTGTGTAACAAACTGATTGCTTTTAAAGTTGAGGAAGAATTCACCAGTATAGTCACCTGATCTGAGCTTTTTGTTTTGTTTGTCCTTGTACTCTCCTTTGTTCTGTGTGAATGGCTCTAATGACATTTGCCAATACTTCAGTATTTGGAGGATTCTGTCTTATTTTGTGCCGCTATTTGAAATTTTGCTTTAAAAGGGCTGTATCAGCATCGTTTAAATTGTGTGCCTGGTGAGACTCTCGTATTCCTCAAGTTCTCTTAGTCATTTGACATCTCTATCACTCAGAGTGATACCTTGTTTTCTTTTCCTGACAGTGATTATTTTAGGTCTTCTGCAGTGACCTCTAAAATGGTACCATTTTCAATTTTGTATATGATTTTCGAATCCTCATTTTTAAAAATCAGTGTCTGCATCCATTTCTTATTGATGTGTGATTCTTACTGGTCCAGATCAATACATCATTGCAAGTCATTTTCTAATTCCTTTTTTATTTATTACCAACCTGGTTGTGCCTTGTTTATTAATATGAGCAGTGAATTTGAACAAACTTTGAGTGCTTAGGATTATGAAACTGATCAGTAAGTGGTCCAGTAAACCCCCCAGTAGGGTGCTAATGGAATGAGAGAGCAGTTAATGCAAAGTTGTTGCAGGATATTTAGATGTATGACTTCTAGAACTAATTGGGGGCAAATCGACACTGCAGGCACATTGCAAAGAACAGTGAGGAAGTCCCAGCTATCCAACTTTCTTCTTCTGTGCAGCATGAGATTTTAATAAAATGCAGCAACTTTCTGTATATTAATATTGTTCTGAGATATTATGTAGTTTTATAAGCAAGTAAGTCACATTTTTCGTCTTTTTGTTTTCATCTACTCAGTCCTATTAAGTCGTTCCTCTTAATTGTTCATTTTTATTAGGTATCATACCTTTTGATCAAAATACACTAAACTAGTTTTAATTTTTATCCGTATCTACATTTCCTATCAGATTACCAAAGTAATAGAGACAATCACAACAAAATGCCTGAACTTTTATAGATATTTTAACAAATCTTTTTATGTTATACAAGCTGTTGCAAGGAAAGTAATCTACTATGCTTGCAGAGGCAGCTCAAGAAGTTGCAATAAAATTTCTGCAAGATTTAGCACCCAATAGAAAAATGAAATGAAAAAAGAAGCAAAAGGAAATGGCAGTTATTTAGATGTCATATGAGAATCAGCACTGCATCCTGAAGGAAATATTGCTGAGAACATGTCAGTTCAATAATTTCTTCAATTCACTGGATTATTTTGAAATTTCTCTTTGGGGTAAGCAGAACTTTCTTGAACCAAACACACTTAGTTTTATGTGAACATTGCCTATTCAATTAACCTAAATTTTATTTTTATTTTCTTTATGATACCAGATTGAATAAACATTAATTTCATATTATTCTAAGTATTTTGGGGGGGTTCCAGGTATTGAACTTAGGGGCACTCACACACTGAGCCACAGCCCCCGCCCTATTTTGTATTTTATTAAGAGACAGGGTCTCACTGAGTTACATTGCGTGTTGCCGGTGCTGAGCTGGCTTTTAACTCTCTGTCCTCCTGCCTCAACCTCCTGAACCGCTGGTATTACAGGTGTGCGCCACTGTGCCCAGCTATCATAAGTACATTAATCAGATATATTTCATAGTAAACTGGGCAAAAGTGAGTATTGATTATCCTTCTGTATTTTTTGTTGTTAATATGATAAAATTATATTTTTAATTTTAACATAGGGGAGAGGCTGTAATTTCCTAAAATAACTTTAAAAAACAGATTATGAGAGATAAAACACCATGGTACTGGTACAAAAACAGACATGAAGACCAATGAACAGAATAGAAGACACAGACAAATCTATATAGATACAAGAAGGTGATACTTACGAAGGTGCCAGAAAATATATATTGGAGAAAAGATAGCTTTTTAACAAATGGTGCTGGAAATATTGATTTACATCCCCAAGAATCTACAATATTAACAGGCAAAGTCTCTGTCATAGTTTGGATTTGGAAAGTCCCCTCAAAACCTCAATTATTAGGGCTCTGAACTCATCAATGGATTGATCCACTGGTAGTTGAATGGAGTACTGGGTGGTAACTGAAGGTAGGTGTGGTGTGGCTCAAGGAGGTACATCATTAAGGGTGTGCCCTTGGGACTGTATCTTTTCTCTGGCTCCTCTCTTTCTGTCTCCAACTCTCTCTGTCTCTGTCTCTTTCTCCCTCCTCTCTCTTCCTGGCTACCATGAGCTGAGCAGTTTTCCTATGCCAACCTTACACTATGATATCCTGCCTCATTTGGGGCCCAGAGCAATGGAGTCAGTTGACCATGAACTGTGACCTAGGAAACCATGAGACACAAACTAACTTGCCCTCTAAGTTGTTTTTCTCAAGTGTTTGGTCACAGCAACAAAATGCTCATTACAAAATTCTCCAAGATTTTGTTTACAATGTGTTCAATTATGATGTGGTGATGAGAAGGTTGAACCATTCAAAATATTGCTTCATGGCTGGGGAGGTAATTCAGAAATAGAGAGGGTCCCTAAGACAGCAAAGGGCCATGGGATCAATCCCCACCACCAAAATACCAAATTTTGCTTCTTCTGTATACACTTGTGATTTCTTCCTTTAACCAGTAATCTTGCTTCCATTAGAATCAGAGTACTTTAATGCAAAGATCAGGTGACACAGCATTACGTGTGTATCAGCCTGTTGAATCCACTGCCGAGTTTGTCCTGTGTATTATCATGTGACATGTGCCCAGTGGTAACCTGTGATCATTCAGAACCTGAAATGAAGAGAAAGAAAATAACAATAGAGATTTTACTGACCAAAAGAAAAACAAATAAAAGATTGCATTTTTATGTTTAGATGAGTGATGACTGCTTTTTAAAAAATTTTTGTTTTTAGTTGTAGATGGACACAATGCTTCTTTTTTATCTATGTGGTGCTGAGGATCAAACCCAGTGCCTCATGTATGCAAAGCAAGCGCTCTTCCACTGAGCTACAACCCCAGCCGTACTGCTTCTTTCAGTGTGACAAAGACAGGGTATTTTAAACCTTGGCACATACTCTAATTTTGAAAGCCTAAGAAAAAGTGAGTGTTGTGGTTTGAATATGATTAGTTTTCAGCTCTCCAATCCAATATTTTACTTTCAAATATTCCTGAATTACCATCAGAAATATCAATCAGTGCATATCTCCTGGGACACTGAGGCAGAAGAATAACACATTGAAGCCTGCCTGAGCACATTAGCAAGACCTTGGCTTGAAATCCAAAGGCTGGGTGTAGCTTGGTGGTAGAGCACTCACCTAACACTGACAAGGCCCTGTGTTCAATCACCAGCTTTTCCAAGAAAAGACAAATGGTGCTTGAGGAAATGAGTTCCACATTGCTGCCCCTGCCATTGTGTGAGGATGTGGCAACCAAGCGCTTTGACTTTGACTTTTTTTTTTAAAAAACATGCAAATCTGTGTTTATTTTAATATGAGAGAGGGTTGGTAAAATACCAGAACTGATGGAATTTTATTACTCTTGCACATGGTTAGGTATTTTCTTTTTTTTTTTTCTTTTAGTTCATTGTACACAAATGGAGTACAACTATCATTTTCTTCTGGTTGTACACAAAGTAGAATCATACAATCTGCATTTTTATACATATACATAGGGTGTAGATGTTTGTCTCATTCTATTATCTTTCCTTCCTCACCCCTCCCCACCCCTCATTTTCCTCTATACAGTCCATCCCTTCTCCATTCTTCAAATGCCTCTCTCCACCCCAGCTATGTGTCGTCAACCAGAGAAATCATTCAGCCTTTGGTTTTGTGGGATTGGCTTATTTCACTTAACATGATCTCCAATTCCATCCATTCACCTGCAAATGTCATAATTTTATTATTCTTAATGACTAAATACTATTCCATTGTGTATATATACCGTATTTTCTTTATCCATTCATCTATTGAACATATCCAATCTCATCTTTGACTTTGAATTGCTAGTCTACAGAACTGGGAGAAGTTAATTTCTGTTAGTAAATTAACAATCTCAAGGTATTTTGTTAAATCAGCATGAAGGGACCCATTCATCTGGGAACACACCTCCATTTCTTGTCCCCATGGGAAAGATAATTTCTCTGGTTCTAGCATGCTCGGATTTCACATTTTGTCCTTTATGCTTTTGATATATCAACCCACTGTACTTTGCATTTCAGGGTTTCTAATGAGGTATCTGATGAGGACCTTGTGGGGAAATTAGAATGAACCCTTCCTCCCTCAGCCTCATAGGTATCAGTACCGTGCTCTACAATGCCTGAGGGAACAGAGTATTTTGTTACAGTACCATGATGTGACTGAGGTGCTACCATCCTTTGGACACCAATTATTTGGAGTTGGAAGAAAAAGGCATTGGATAACTTAAGTGTAGCTATGAGGAGGTTTTTCACAGCCTCCTATTATTGCAGAGTTCTAGACTTAAAATGAAAAGTACAAGGAAGTACTGTCCAAATTTTAATTTGTAATCATAATTCACTGAAGCAAAAGCCTTCTGGGGTGCTTTCTCATTCTTATTATGAAAGTGAAAAATGTCCCCGAGCCCCAAATGGAGATGATAGTGGAGGTGCCTGTAGGCATGACTGGACGGTTTCTGGCTTTGACCTCACAAAGAGCCATTAGGAGGGAATTTCAAATACCAGGTAAATAGGAGGGTGGCTGTGGCTGGGTTTTTGTCTGTCAGTGCAGGAAGCCCTTGGTGGTGAGCTGTCGGACTCCCAGGGAGTTAGCGGGTTTGGTGTTTGGCAGTTGGTGGTTATGATCTTGGGATATTGGTTCTTCGATTTGGGTGTTTTTGTTCTGTTTTGTTGATTTGTGTGTGTAGAGGGAGGGTGGCATCTGTTGCAGAGCCACCCTGAGAAGGCATTGCAGGCCCCTGTGTGTTTTTAAAGGATCATCTCCATAATATGTTGGGCAGAGAAGGTGAGGGGCAGGCCAGTGGGCAGGGGCAGGCCATCATGCAGCAGAGGCTGGGTGCTTTACTGCCTGCCATGCAACCTCCACACCCCACACCACCTCGTGGTCACATCCAAAGGAGGTGGAGAAGGAGCCCATGGAAGTTGGGGGGAGGAGGTATCCAGCTGTCTTATGGATGCTGTTCATATGAGGCAAATTTTGTCTGCAGTGCCATTTCCCATTGGTTCTATTGCAGCTGAATTTTGTAAAGTGAAGACTGCACAAGTGAAGAATAAAATGATTAGGTCAGCCAGCACGGGAGGCTTCAGGCACTTTCCACCCCTGACATCTTTGTAAGACTCGGCACCCAGAGCCATTCTGGTACCTTCTTCCTGATCTTCCATGTAGGGGTCAGAAATGGGTACTTTTTAAAAGTGTGTGTCACATGTTTCTTTCTAATAGTTTGGCATTTTTTATTAGGGCTTACATGTGAAATGATCAGATGCTTGAAAGTTTTTTAAAGAAAAATTCTTTGTATGATTTTCATAAAAAAATCCAAAGAGTGGGAGATTCCCCAATCCCCCTCCAGCAGAGCATGAGGCAGGAGAGCATTGTGTTGCAGCCAGGAAATGGACATTTTCTGGTCCAACCTTGTTCTAGCAGTAGGATTACTCAATTGCTACCTGAAAAGTGACAAAGTACTGAAGGTCCTGGGAGACAGGAGGGGCACGATGAAGGTCAGGGAGAATGCCAGAGGTGTTAGCCCAGGGCCAGCTGACAATTCTCTCATGCAGAAATCCTGGAGGATGGGAGAGTAGGCAGGCTAGAGTAGGGATCTTGAAACAGAAAGACAGAGTGTCCTGAGCTGGAATTTCCTTCTTGGTCTGCTATTGGGCCAGGCGGAGTCTTGTTAGGCAGGTATTCTCCCTATAGCTCCCAGAAACAGGTGATAGCCTTTCCCCTGTGGGCAATGTAACTCCTCATCTAGGTCAGAAGGAGGGCTGTTTCACTCATCTCTTTGTAGTAATGACGTTGCGCCCTTTGATCATCAGTCAGTCAAATTCTAAAGTGTGAAGGAGGACAGGGACTCTAGATTATTCATCTTTGGTTTGGTATGGATACCAATTTTGAAATCAGAACTGGTGCTTTCACCATGAAGTTGAGGACAGTGTCAGTCATAGCTGAATCAGAAAGTCTTACTAGGACCTTTCCTCCATTATGGAGGAAGGGCATCAGCCAGGGTTGAGTGCATCTACATTCTAAGTGCCTTTAACCCCTTTTGGATGGCCCTTTCTCTGTATATGAGAATGAATGAGGATTCAGTTTGATCATAAACCATTTCTTGAATGCTTAGTCTATCCCAGTGCTAGTTTAAATAAGAAATTATTCCTGTCCTTAAAGAATTTCATCAGACAAGGTTGTACTTACAGCCTGGTAGATTTACTCCATATCTGATTATCCATGGTACATTTGTCGCTTCCTTTGTGTAGGCACATTTTAGAATATTGGTGATAAATTTAAACAAAGTAAGGGTGGAAGGGTGATTGGGAAGAAACAATGCCTGATGGAGCAAGGTTGCTTTTTGGCCTGGAGTTAAATCTGAGACCTGACTAGTGTCTTGATTGGTCATTGAGGTGAGATGGATAGTAAGGACTTTACACACTTTTTTTTTTCGTCTCTTGTCTTCACAAGCAATCAGTGAACTTCAAAGACTAATTTTCTTTTTAACATTTAAAGTTCATTTTAACTTGGTGATTGTAGTCCTGCTCTTTGTTTCCTCCCCTCCTTCCCCCTCTGCCTTTCTCTTTCTCTATGAAAGTTCTCTTACCTCTTTGCCTTCATTGAGATGTCTATGAGGAAGTGCTACTTGGTTATGCCAGCTTTCCTTAAGGGAATGAAGAAAGAGTTTGATATGTCCTGTTACAGAATTTGAAGTGGCTTAGTGTGGCTGGGCACGTTGACTCATTCCTTAATCCCAAGTAAGTTGAAAGGCTGTGGCACGAGCCTGTTTCAAGGGCAGCCTCAGCAGCATAGTGCACTGTCTCAGGATACAATTGAGGAACATAAAACAAAAAAAATCTCAGAAAAAAATTATGGAACGAAAAGAAGAAAAAGGTGGTGGTGGGAGGTTGCTGGGAATGTAATTCAATGGGGGAGAAGCCTGAGTTCAATCTCTAAAGTGTTTCTCTCCTTACACACATGGGCAGATTTTGTGTTAAATCAACATTGAGCATACTAAATTTTGGCATTTTCCAATACAAATGTCATACTGATATCTCCCATTTCCATTTGTTAAGAAGCAACATTAACACGGTGCTCCTTTGTCCATGAATACATTGTATAGTAAAGGCACATAGTGTCTGATGGTGCTGTGCTGAGTGACAAAGAGCAAATTCTGTAGAGTTTGTTTCCTGAAGATTATTTGTAGTTCAGTTGATATTTTTTTTCTTTCCTGTTGCTTCTTACACTGGTAATGAGAAATTGTTTCAATTTTGTAGAAAACTATGGATTTCAGTTAAGCTCTCTCAAGACTGAAGACCTGCCTACTTGATATCATTTACCTTGAACATCTTTCCAGAAGATAGGAAGTGATCTTTGTTCCCCATTTGTAAAAGTTCTATTGCTGAAAATAGTAGGGTTGTGTGTGAAACACCTGAAAAAATGAGTTTGTGAATGACACTTGCTGATAAAATCAGCTGGCCTCACAAGTTTTTAGAGAAACATGGAGACTTTTTAATGCATATTTAATTTGTGTTTAATAGTCCCCTTTCAATAAGTACTTTAATCTGTTTGATGCTGAAATGTTTTCTCTAGTAAATAAGAGTCTGTTTGCTCCCCCTGTACCCTGTCCCAGTTTCCTTGTTTTGGGTGTGTCTTATGAAACACAGTGTGTAACCTAGTTACCCTGCACAGTGTTTCCTATTAAGGGGATCTTAGGTGTTCTCATGAAAGGTGGAAGCGAGATATGAAAAGCCTATATGTCATCCGTCTGTTGCTGATAGTGGAGGCTAACCTGTTCACTTTGGAAGCAGCCACTTGATTTGAAAAGATCAAATCTTTCATTTATTTAATTGTTTTAAATCCTTTTAGCTGTAGTAGCGCTCTTCAGTCTTTTATAGGGGGTATCTTTCCTGTTTATGTGCATTCTTGGATTATTCTGTGGCTTTTACTGGAAAGAAAAGAGATGAATAAAGTCATCATGATGGGAGACTGCCAATGTAAATGGCGAGATATTTGCTCTATAGGAATACTTGTGTGTGTGTGTGTGTGTGTGTGTGTATAAATTTAACTTCCTTGTTTCCTATAGTATTTCTTTCTTTAATTATGAAGAATAGGCCAAATGAAATTAGTTTTCAGAATATTTTTAGAATCCAAACACCATGATACCTAAGACTAAAGGCATTTAAACTGCTTATGAATTACTTTAAGAATTCATGATGAAGGCAGCTAGTTGGCGCATGGCTTCGGCTGTCGGTGGTATGGGGCTCAGCCGCGTGCGGGCGGTTTTCTTTGACCTGGGCAACTCGCTCATCCACACGGCCGGGGTGAGTAAGAGAGGTATGTTGGAGCTTCAAGGAGAAATCGAAGGATTATCAGATGTGAAAAAACCCACTTTCAAAAGCCAATCCTTCCAACTCTGAACGTCCCGTCCTTCATGTTTCATCAGGTAATAAAGCCCTTACAATCAAAATACCATTATAAAGAAGAGGCTGAAATAATCTATGACAAAGTTCAAGTTAAACTCAGCAAGGAATGTTTTCATCCTTACAGTACATGTATTACAGATCTGAGAACTTCACACTGGGAAGAAGCAATCCAGGAAACAAAAGGTGGTGCAGACAATGGGAAATTGGCAGAAGAATGTTATTTCCTGTAGAAATCTACCCATTTACAGCATATGACCCTAGCAGAAGACATCAAATCTATGCTCACTGAACTTCGCAAGGAGGTCCACTTACTCTTGTTAACAAATAGTGACAGACAAACACAGAGGGAGAAGATCGAGGCCTGTGCCTGTCAGTCCTACTTTGATGCTGTTGTTGTAGGTGGAGAGCAGGAAGAGGAGAAACCTGCATCTCCCATATTTTATCACTGCTGTGATCTCCTTGGAGTGCAGCCTGGGGACTGTGTGATGGTTGGTGACACATTAGAAACTGATATTCAAGGAGGCCTCAATGCAGGACTAAAAGCAACAGTCTGGATAAACAAAGGTGGAATAGTACCAGTGACATCATCCCCCATTCCACACTATATAGTTTCTTCTGTGCTAGAATTACATGCTCTCTACAAAATGGAGATGGCAAAGTCAGTATGTCAGTTTAAAGCACATATTATGATCCAGCCATAAGAATAATTTGACTTAAGATTTAATGACCATTTTGTGAAGATCCTCCCAACCCTATTGCTTTTGACAACCAACCATTGACTTGTATTTATATCTGAAAATGCAGATGCATTAATACAGGTTATTTTCAATAGTATGTAGTGCAGAAAACTTGAGGAAATACATTATTTGTTAGTCCATAACTTGTCATTTTTAAAAACTATTTTATTAATCTTTTAGTGTCTTGGTTCCATGATACCAAGCAGGACAGCTTATGCATGGATACACAAATGTTACTTATATGGCATAAAAGTAGATATTTTTTTAAAAAGATATTCTGAAACATGTATAATAGAGATTGATTAGAGCAATTGGATCTGATTCATAATTCATACGAAGTATTAAGTCATGCAAATCAAGCCATTTCATAGTGAAATTATTTTGCCTATTTTTAAAAATGTCATTTTTGCTTATTCTAGATATTATCTACTATGCCTCTTAATTTTTCTGCATGAAATTTTTGGGAGTTTTTTCTTCTGTGGTGTGTACATGACAGATAGATTGCTCCAGTTTATTTAAAAAAAAAAAAAACCTGCTAAAATCAACATGTGGTGCTCTTTTTCAATGCCAGTTTCACACCTTTTTAAAGCAAGCTTATAGCTTCCTTGTAGTCTTTACATCTTGTAGAAATATTTTTATTATCATTCCAGGCAGACAGTGGAATTGAGGGAACTCAACTTGCTGGGGATAGGTGCAAATTACATGGTACCAAAAAGTCATTTTTCCTCCTGTGGATCTGTAAGAGGAAAATTGCCTTCATGTGGCTTAACCAGGTAGTTTCCCTACCCCCATCTGTTCTCCATTTACTGAATGTTTTCACATATATGCTGAAACTAGTATGAAATAAGATTTTCCTATGAACTACTTCGGGGTGCCATTTTAATACTTGAGTGACTCAGAGTTACCATCTGCCTTAAGTCTGTTTTTCACATTTTCATAAATAATCACTGTTTCACAAATTGTTGTATTTAATTCAGGGTTCACTTGGAGCCTATTAATTAATGACTTCAAGGCAATATATCACCTGGCAACTATAAAATTTTTCCTAAGCCATGAAAAAAAAAAAAAAAGAATTCATGATAACTGAAAGGTAAACTTTATCCTTGGAATTGAGGCAATTTTTTTTTGATGGATGCTTGTCCTTTCTTTTGGATAATGTCCTTATATTATCAATGAGAGAAAACTAAATATAAAACTTATTAATAACTGGTTGAACTTTTGAACAAACTTAACAGACATGGCCACTGAATGCATTCAAGTTAAAGAGTGGTCATTCCCAGTGGCTCAAAATTTTAGTCTCCTATTACCAGTCAGTAATGTCAAGGTTAAAGATTTCATTGTGCCTTGACTTTAGTGTCAGTGTCAAGGTAGGGCAGAGGCTCCTTAAAGAAACAACTGCCATTGTGGGAATTCCATTCCTGGATTGGACTTTGCTGTTTAGCAAACTTACAATAACTTCCCAGCTCATTTCCTTTCCATGCAGGAAATCAGTAAGAGTGACTTGAAGGTTTTCTTCAACCTGTTAGGGAATGGGAAAATACCATTCTATGGATGTGGGTTTGGGGAACTCTGAAATTTTGAAATTGTGTTATCACATTATTTTATCTCATGATCTGTATTGCTATAGTGAGGTTTGTGTGTGAATTTGGATGGATTTCTCTTCCAAGTTATATGTTGGGTCATTTTAGTGAGGTGATTTCTCTGTGGAACCTGACCTGGGTGGGGTTTTTATCATCTCAGTGTCAAGCCCTCCTGAGAATCACCAAAGTCCTAGGTTTACTGATCAACATCTGTTTAAGAGGAGATATTAACCACCAGGAACAGCTCCAAGTTAGAAAAAAAAATGAACTAATGATGAAATGCTTATGCAATGTGATCTCCATGCCTCCACTAACTGAAGAGAACAATTATTTTCAATTTCAGTGATATATGTTCCTTTTTGCTTTTCAGTGTCTTGAGAAATTTCCTAATGTGAGGTAATTAGATTTCTATTTGTATCTTGAATTATGAATTGCATATTATATGAAATATGTAATATTTATTTAATATCTTTTTTCTAAACACATCTAGCCTACCACTACCATGAAAGGTTCTCTTCCAAATCAAGCAGCAGGGATGAAGGATGTAAGGACACACAAACCTGGTCAATTTCACAGTAGAAATTCTCTAGAATGAATTAACATGTGAACTAGCACACTCTCTTTCTGTTCCTTATTCTTTTTTTTTTCTTCAAATTTGAGGCGATGATTTTGCACAATTATGTCCAGTGTCAATGTCGGGAGCCATGATTAAAAGTAGATGTTAACAAGCATGAGATAGATTTTTAACATTTACCTGACATATTCTTTGTTTTATGTTGTGCTATTGGAGTCACTACATTTTTCAGAGCTTCCCAGAGTTGGAATCCTAGACAATAATTTTCCCCCAATGTTAAAAATTTTAATTGGAGAGAGTTTAGTCGTGAGGCACAACTACAATCCCAGATTCTTATGAGATTAAGGCAAAAGTTTTATTTGATTCCAGGAGTTCGATGCTAGTCTGGAAGTACAGAAAATTCCTCTTTTGAAATAATCAATTTTATTTCCATTATGGCACCCAGTGTACTGACAAGTTGCACTGAGGCTATTGTATATTGTGTCACATGTTATGTGTTGTCTGTAATCACTCATGTGATCAGGACTGCACTTACCAAATCAAAGAATATATTGTTATATATCTATGTCATTTTCTCATACCTTTAGAATTGTGTTTTGCAGAGAATAATCATTCATGTTTTTGAACAGTGACCATGAGTGATAAATCCAAAGTTACTTACGTGTACCACTGATACTTTTCTTATTTTTGTCACTATTTCTTTGTTTTGTTTTTTGATTTCTATGGTGGGGATTGAGTCCCATTTCTTTTGCATGCTAAACAGGTATGTTACCAATAAGATTCACCACCAACCTTCACTCAATCCTTGGTTTCGATTGTTCTTTTTATTTATTCATACACTTAGGAATTATTTAGACACAATTCTAAAATTACAGAATATATTTTGCTGTAATTCAGTTCCCAGTATGTTACCTTTCCCTCTTTGACATTTTTCCTCTGTTCGTACACTTCCTTCTCCTCCCTCTACTCTACTGATCTTTATTGCATCTATTGTATTTATTTATTTATTTTTGTCACCAGGGATTGAACCCAAGGGTGCTTAATAACTGTTCCTCATTCCAAGCATTTTTTATTTTTTATTTTGAGACAGGATCTCACTTGGATGCTTATGCTTTTCTATGTTGCTCAGGCTGGCTTTGAAAGTGCTATCCTCCTGCCTCAGCTTCCCGAGCCACTGGGATGACAGGCATACACTTCTACAGATGGCTATGTTTATTTGTTTGGTTTTTATATTAGTGTCTTGTGAGTAACCATGATGGTGAGATTCACTGTGGTATATTCCAGTGTGGATATGAAAAAGTTATGTCAGATTCATTCTGCTTTTCTTCCCTTATTCTGTCTCTTCTACCCTACCACCAGCCACCTTCATCTAATCCATGGATCTCTCTGCTACTTGAATCCTCCTCCCTCAGACACTTTTCCCTTTCTCTCTCTCTTTCCTTCTTTTCCCCCTCTTATTTTGGACTAGCTTCCACATATTCAAGAAAACTTTTGACCTTTGACTTTTCAAATCTGTTATTTCACTTAGCATGATAGTGTCCACTTCCATCCCCTTACCAGCAAATACCATAATTTTATTCTAATTAATGGTTTTCTAATGCTCCATAATGTTTATATACCACATTTTCTATATAAGTACCCCAATCAATTAATGGGCAAACGAGCTAAACAGATACTTCTCAAATGAAAAAATAGAATTAGCCAATAAATATGTGAAAATATGTTCCATATCTCTAGCAATCAGGGAAATGCAAATCCAAATTGCATTGAGAATTCATCTTAAATCTGTCAAAATGGAATTATCAAGAATAAAAACAATAATAAGATTTGGGAAGCATGTGGGGGAAAAGGTACACTCATACATTGTTGGTAGGAGTGCAGATTAGTGCAGCCTCTTGGGAAACAGCATAAAGATTTCTCAAAACACTACAAATGGCATATGACCCAGCTGTCCCACCCCATGGAACACATCCAAGAGATACACGATCAGGATACTCAGGGAAACAGGCACACAGTGTTCACAGCAGCACGATTTACAGTAGGCAGACTATTGTCTTTGCATGTAATCTTCATAAACTCTTTCTAAATTGGTCCTTGCCTAATAAAGAGATCTATTAGGTGTAGTTTTTGACATGTATTCTATAATAATTCTGATATTTCCCCCCAATGCACAAATTGGAGGCAACCTTGAAGAGATGAATGGATAAGGAAAATGTGGTATATACACACAATAAAGTTGGTGAGTCTCAAAGATCTTAGGGTGAGGATATTCCAAATAAAAAACCTAAATTATTTCCCTCAACATAGGAACTTATGCCAAAGCAGAACAACGAGGTAGACAAAAGCCACTTAAAAAGACTTCAAGGAGTCCATTTTATATCTCATTTGATACATTTGGTTTGTTTAGTCATGAGCAGAGTCTCCCTTTCCAGAGACTCGTATTTCCACCTTTATTCATGTAGTGAAACTTCATCTTCCCTAGAGACTGAAAATTTTGGATCCTACGTGATCCTGGAAATGTTCCCTCCATTTGGGCCCCTGTCCTCTTTATTTTGCACTGTTCCCTTCTCCTTATTCATCTCCTTCCATTTATGCATATGCCCTCGTCTCCATCCCACCCACAACATTCAGGGTGATTTTGTTCTGGTGCACGTATACCTGTGACACGCTCTTGAGAACGTTCGTGTCTAAGCATGTTAACCTTACCTAGAGAAGTTTCATAGGATGAGTTCTGTCCAAGTGTTTTTATTACTTTTCTCCATCTGCCCTGTCCTCTGGCAGTTCTCCTAGCCAATCCCAATATTTTAGGCAAAAACAGACCGGATTTAAGAGTTGCCATCCTCTCTTGTAATTGCCTTTCTTGCTCTCATCCTTTATTTCCCTCTGGCTGGTATGCTCATATTCTAACTCTCAGCTCAGGACTACTTCTAGACAAATCATCACGACACCATTTATGTACATTAGCACTTACCAGGAACCCAAAGTATAATTATGGGGTCAAAGTAATGAAGACTGGTTACACAAAGGTGAAATGACTGTCTCCTGTTCACAAGTAAAACATATAGAGAAATAATTTACAGTTTAGGCCATAAAGGTATAGAAAAAAATGCTAAAGTTTTAGCCGAGGAAAGAAGCTCATTTTTACAGTCCAAATCAATGAAAAATTCATAGAGCACCAACTCTTTAGAGTAGAAAAGAAATTTTTCAGAAGTGTGCACCAACAGAAGGAGCATAGTGATCACTGTAAAGGTGTTCAAAGTATCAGTCATGTTGGAAACCACTAATGATGCACAGGGTTTGGTTAAAAGTTCCTCTTAGGAGGTAGAGAATAACATACAGTGTGGATTTTTATGTTTCTATGGCATTTAAAATTTCTGTTTCTGAGGATTTATCCCTTTATGTTGAATGCGTGAATTTGTACAAGCTTGGAAAGGGGGAAAGTCCAGTGGATTCATACTTCCCTTTCCTCCAATTTGTGCATGGGAGAGGGAAATCAGAAACATTATAGAGTACATGTCAAAAACTAAACCTAATACACCTCTTTATTAGGCAAGGACAAATTTAGAGTTTGTGAAGATTACATGCAAAGACAAACTCTAATGTTAAAAGGCATGCTCTGCAAGATAGAAATGTTTATATGTTTCAATCTTTATGAGTTTATAAACATATAAACATGTTTATAAATGAAATGTTACAGCTTGAGTTTGAAATTATTTTAATTGTGGTGTACATGTGAAAACAATAGAAATATACCACCTCAAAAATATTTCTATTCAATCCTGAATCCCTTCAAGTAATTTATGATTTATTTTATATTAGAATTGCCATTAAGAGAATATTATACATCTTTAGTAAGATCAAATTGATGCTGTGATGAGTTTTTCTTTTCTTTTTGCACTCAGACCTAGCAGAAATAAAAAATAATTTAGAAATAGTTTTTTTTGGTATAAACTTTTTTAAAATATTTATTTTGATTCATTATACACAAATGGAGTATAGCTGTTGTTTCTCTGGTTGTACCTGAAGTAGAGTCACACCATTTGTGTAACCATACATACACATAGGGTAATGATGTTTGCCTCATTCTGTTATTATTCTTATCCCACACCCTGATCCCACTCCTCTTTTTCCTCTATGCAATCCATCCTTCCTCCATTCTTGCCTCCCTCCCACCCTGCATTATGTATTATCGTCCACTTATCAGAGATATCATTTGGCCTTTGGTTTTTTGGGATTGGCTGATCTCACTTAGCTTGACATTCTCCTACTGCCATAGCAATAGTTTTAATGAAAGCATTCAGATTTATGTTATACATTCAGGGCAATCACTTCACTTCCTTCAGTTAGAAAATGTATAATCTGAAAATAACCAGCATTAAAAATATATATCTTTTGTCTTTTTAACTAGACTAATGACATAATGCTATATCTACCTCTTCAAATGTTTCCACTCAATTTTCTCTTCTTTATATAGGGATAATGATAGCCTATCCCTCATTGGAATTTTGTATGGACTAAAAGTGAGATCATATGCTTG
>JAJEJO010047215.1:0-78195 GCA_020662805.1 Glaucomys volans
CATTGCTGGTGGGAGTGCAAGTTGGTGCAGCCACTCTGGAAAGCAGTGTGGAGATTCCTTAGAAAACTTGGAATGGATCCACCATTTGACCCTGCTATCCCACTCCTTGGCTTATACCCAAAGGACTTAAAATCAGATTGCCTCAGTGATGCAGCCACATCAATGTTCATAGCTGCTCAATTCACAATAGCTAGATTGTGGAATCAACCTAGATGCCCTTCAGTAGATGAATGGATAAAGAAACTGTGGTATATATACACGATGGAATATTACTCAGCCATAAAGAAGAATAAAATTATGACATTTGTAGGTAAATGGATGATGTTGGAAACTGTTATGCTAAGTGAGATCAGCCAATCCCAAAAATCCAAAAGCCAAATGGTCTCTCTGATAAATGAATGATGATGCATAATGCGGGGGGGAAAGATGGGAAGAATGGAGGAAAGATAGCTAGCATAGAGGGAAGGGAGGGGTGGGGGCGGGTGGGGAGTAAAATCAATAACAGAGTGTGTGACAGATACCATTGCCCTGTGTATATGCAAGAAAGCACAGATGGTGTGACTCTACTTTGTGTACAACCCTTGAAACAATAGCTGTACTCCATTTGTGTTCAATGAATCAATAAGTAAATAAAAAAAAAAATAAATAAAGTTGCCATTAGATATAAATTTGTTTTCCTTAATTCAGGGCCTTATGCATGAAAGGCAAGCACTCTACCAACTGAGCTACATCCCCAGCTCAGATTTTTCAAATCTAACTTTATGTTAGCCAATTAAAACTTTATTAGTGTGGTTATACTTCATATAATTCCATAGTGTTAAGTCACTACTGGATTTAACACTGAGGACTAATGGTTACAAATCACAGAAAACTAGAGTTACTAAAGATGTTGGCAACTGTTCAGTAAAATTCTCTCATTTTACAGGTGAAAAAACGTGAAGACTAAAAGAAGTAAAATGATACAAGCAGACTTCTCAACTTTATCCTATGAGTGAACTTTTGTGCATCTAGAATAAGCTATTATTTACCATGCTAGGGAGAACGAAAAAATAGTCATTCAAATTATTTTCTGGTATGATTTAGACAAATACTAGTTGAAAAGGATCCATTAAGGTTGTATAGTCATTAAGTGACTAAATTAGATACAAGCGGGTGGAATCCAGGTTTTCTGATGGAGTATCCAGGACACTTTTCTTAGTTGTTATCACTAAGCAATGAAGAACACTGGGAAGCAACAAAGCAGCAGTTTCAAAGTCTTTCAGGAGAGATGATGGGAAGTAGGGTAGCATATGCTCATATTTTCAACAAATGGAAGCCTATTCAGGTGATATGGTATTTTTTTAAGCCATTAAGTAGAAATACATTATCACCTAAAAAAATTACCCAGGAGTTCCATGATTTAGAAATTGATCTTAACTTTCAGAGTTTGGCTTAGTAGATTGGATGAAAAGTTTTACTGGCGAACTTTTTTTAAAAAAATATTTTTAGTTGTAGGTGGACACAATACCTTTATTTATTTATTTTTATGTGGTGCTGAGGATTGAACCTAGTGCTTCATGTGTGCAAGGCAAGTGCTCCACCACTGAGTCACAGCCCCTTATTTTAAGATATGTAAAAGGTGGAGATAAGGTAAATAAACTTCATATTTCAGAAATACTTTACTCTGTGTTTACATGAAATTACATAAAGGAAAAACACTTATTAAAAGATATGCTCTTTCATCTCAATCTTAGTTAAATCCTAAATGTTCTAATGTGTTCTAAATCCTAAATGTTCTAGTAGAACATGGCCTGGTGCAATACCATTATAGATTGTTGATGTAAAAATATTATTGTATGTCATTTATGTGAACAAAACAGATTATAAAATGCACAAAAATTCTCTTGTATCCCCTGGTCACACCACTAGACAGAATTATTCTGACAAATTTTTAGTAAGATATTTCTGAAGATATAAAATCTACCATTTTAATTCCTATAGAAACAGAACAAAAATATATCAAAATTTTAAAGAATTTCACACTTACCTCCATAGAACCTACATGTGTAGCAATCATTTCTAAAAGACGTTGCAAGTTATTTCCCACTTTTCGTCTTTCTTCAGTTGTGTTCTGTACAACTAATTGGTACCTGCAGAATAAAAACTTTTTTCAAATTGTCTAGAAAATAAATTAATATATAAGGTCTAGTTGGCTCACTTCCTATTTTCATATTCAATAAAACTAAGCTGTGATTAGTCTGTGATGTTTACTATACATGTAATTCATATAGTTCTAGCTATTAATCATTAAATAATTCTATTTGCAAGGATGCTTTGTAAGCCAACAAAACCAAAAAGCACCAAAACTGCATGCTTTAACATAGAAAGCTGTGGAGCAAGAGGTTATTATTATTATTATTTTGTGGCTCTGGGGATGGAATGCAGGGAATTGTGCATGTTAGGCAAATGCTCTATCACTGAGCTTCAGCCCCAGCCCCTAAAAATCTTACCTAAGTAAGATCCCTCCAAAGGGATTATAATTCAAATGCTTTTAAACGCAAGACAGAAAATTTGAGAAGGGAGCAAAAATCTTACCTTTAGGCATTCAAGTTCAAAATAAACTATAGAGATCAAATAAACCTCAGCTTAGAATTCTACCCCTAGGCTACAAATAAAGAAATGAAGAGGTGTGACTTTCTCAAGTGTTTGTTCTTATAACCTCAGATGAGGGTCATGTAAGATATGAAAAATGTATATATTCATACAAATGTACATAGACTATTATGGATTATTTAGTCAGTATGTTGATTTTTATAAAGGTTGTACAATATAAACACAGAAAAGCAGAATATTCTTCAAGGAAAGAATATAATGTTTTTGTAGTTAAACCATAGTTTGACTAAAATTCTTCCTATGTAAGTTTAAAATTTTAAAAATTTGGTAGTGATATGAGAATAATGCAGCAATCTGAGTATAATGCAAATTGTGCTAGCTTATGCCAATTTTCTCTTTGGGAAATACTTGATGAATGCAGAAAACTGCATCCAGCTGTATCCAGACCTTAAGGTACACACAAAACATACATAAGCACATACCTCAAGTGTGTACTAGCTATTTCAGTTCACTGAATATGTGATCACGAAATGCATCCACAGCTGGTGTTACAAATTTTCCATCCCATTTCAGATAAATCTCCTTCCACTTCCTCATAACAACTCATAAGCCGCAACCCTCTGAATGCCCATTTCCCAAAGCAAATTGCATGTCTTTTTAAGGTGAAGGGTCCCATGTTTTTTTTTTTTTTTTTGGTGCTGGGAATTGAACTTGGGGGCACTCAACCACTGAGTCACATCCCCAGCCCCATTTTGTATTTTATTTAGAGACAGGGTCTCACTGAGTTGCTTAGGGCCTCACTAAGTTGCTGAGGCTGGCTTTGAACTCGCGATCCTCCTGCCTCAGCCTCCCAAGTGCTGGGATTACAGGCGTGTGCCACCGCGCCCGGCAGGGTCCCATGTTTATTTTATTTTATTTTATTTTTCATCTCCAAAAACGTTTATTAGCATGATTAAAAACATTTTCTTGAATAACAGAGTTTCTAAACATGAAAGAATATCAGTGGCTATACCTTACAACCAATATTTGGAATTGAATGGACAGCTTCATTGCCAGTCTTCATTTATTAAAAACAATCCGTTTATTGGCTCCAAGAAGTCATGACTATTGCTTTGTCTGGGAATGAGTCCCAACTGCAATTAAGTATAAAAAATATCTTCCATTATAACTGGAGTGTGACCTGCATTGAAGAACAGCTCTGAGTAAAGAGTTGATAAAAATCCAGAGTTGGGTTTTGTTTTTTAAAAACATTCCTTTTACACACTACAAAGAAATAATTAGTATTTTGGCTTTTTAAATTCCTACATGATATTCAGAATGGCAGTCTCCAAAGGTCCTCCCATCACATAATGGTGAACCCTCTTCTGGAGGGCAGATCCTGTGGTGGACTCTGAAGACTTTGGCCTCCAAAAGTCTATACTGGTTTGAGAACAAAGACGGCGTCATCCAGAACATAGTAGTCATTGTACATGTCACCTTCGCACAGGTATGGCAGTCTGGTGAAAGCTTCGATGACAAAACCAGCTTTTCTGAACACCTCAGGCAGGCTGTTCACTTGTTCTTCCCAATTCGGTCCCTTGATTTCCAAGATTTCTGATGGTTTCTCCCACTTACCACCTACGTTTTCCACATAGGGATGAAAGGGCAGGACCAGAGCAAGGATGACTCTGCCTCTAGTTGGCTCCAAGACACTTCTGATATCTTTTAACAAAGTCAGGGGCTGATCACAGCGGTCCAACAAATTCAAGCAGCTGATGACATCATACTGGAACCCTGTGTTCTGCCATTCATTGATTCCAAGCACTCTGTATTTCTTCTTCTGAAGCTGCCATATCATAGGTTCAGAGAGTTCAGTGGCATAGATTTCTTCAAAATGAGGGCTCATGATTTTTGTGACTTCTCCATCTCCAGCACCTAAATCAATAAGTCTGTGGGTTTTCCAGTCTGGATTAATTTTAAGCAGTCTCTGAAACTGATCTGGTGAGAATACAAACATTGAACCTCTTCCTAGCAACCCACTGATAGATGTTCTAGACATAAACAGGCTAAAAACAGATGACACAAAAGAATGATATAATTGGATAAATAGCCAGCCGGATTTCTCAATGCTGTTGTTTAAGAAGATCTGTGTTCCTTGATCAAGGTAACTCTGAACAAAGACAGCCTGGAGTGATTCACATAATTTCTCTCTGTTGCACACATACTACTGGTGGTTGTCCTTCCTGCCGCCCGCGGCCGCCGCCGGCCCGCCCGGGCCGCTCGTCACGTTCACGTACAGGGAGTGGGTGAGCGGGCTCCGCAGCGTCCACATCCACCGCGCCAGCCACACGGATGCCAGGCTCAGGCACAGCCAGCCCACCAACAGTCTCATCGGGGGCCACGAGCGCTCGCTCGGATCACCACCGGCGCCGGGGCGAGGAGGAGGGAGTGCCGCCGCCTCCGCCCGGGCTCTACCCATCGCGCCCAACTTGCCCATCCAGCCCCATGTTTATTTTAGCATTTGTGTATTTCTTAAACATTTAACAAGTGTACTGTTATGCTAAAATTTTTATTAGGTTGTCATTATTTGCTCATGTGTGTCACTGATGTAGTTTTTGAGTGTTGTGCCCCAATACCAATTTTTCTATAGGGCCTATATTTTTTACTGCACTATTTCGCACAGTGTGATGATTATCGGGAAAGCATATGTTGTATTACAGCACGCTGACTCTAAAATTTATAATATAATCACATTTTACTATAGAATACATGTAATTTCTAGGAAATTTAATAAGAGAAGTTTATGGGGCTTATTAAAATCCACTATCAGGTAGTCAAATTTATTTTAATTGATTTAAAATTTTATTTTGTTTTCAGGGATTAAAACCCACTTATCAATTAAATTTAAAATGAATTATTTCTTGTGGGCAATAACTATAACAATAGAAGAATGTGTCTAATGTTTTCAGTTGTTCTGCTTAAGTGCTATTCACCACTCTCTCCACCACAGATAAATTTATAATAGGAATTAAGGAAAAAATTAGATCTAGTTATTGAAATTTTAAATATCTAAAAACACAAAAATCTTGGTGGGATGAACTTACTCCTGCTGAACAGCATCCAATTCATTCACAGCTTCACTGAGGTCCTTGTTAACCGCACTCTCCAGCAGGTGCCTGTGCTTCTCCAAGGACTCAAGCGAATTGGCACATTTTTCCTCCTCCTCCTCGGCTTCCTATAAGGACAAAGTCATGGTTACATGTTTCTGATATTTATATTCCATATACTCAAGGTAGATTTAAAAATTAAGTAAAGCTTTGTATTCTCAGGATGCTTATTGTTTACATTCCTGTTGGGAATTCTGTATTATAAACACAAATGTGACCTTTTCAAGAGGTTTGTATACATTTATTCAGCAGAATTTTCAAGTCTGACTTCCTATTTTTTTTTGGTACTGGGGATTGAACTCAGGGTCACTTAACCCCTGAGCAACATCCCCAGCCCTATTTTGTATTTTATTTAGAGACAGGGTCTCACTGAGTTGCTAAGTACCTTGCTTTTGCTGAGGCTGGCTTTGAATTCTTGATCCTCCTGCCTCAGCCTCCTGGGATGCTGCTGACTTCCTAGTTTTGGTACTTTCATTTTTTTCTACAAGCCTGAATATTTTAGGTATTAACTATGGTATTAATTATGTATAGACAAAAAAGCCCAAATACAATTTCTACATTTTTGAAGATGAAGTATGTATCCTAAAATCTTTCATTTTAAGTGCTTCAGAGAATAAACTCAAGCATTGTCATGTAGAACATGTGATAAATAAAATAAAAATTATTATTAAATATCTCACATGTAGAGATTTTGTGGTATGTTTTCTAAAATTTTGACACTACTTAAAAAAAAAATGCATGCATCCTAAATATACAGACTAAGAAAAAGTTTTCAATTCCTGATACTTTGCTGGCATTTGTAATGGTATAGCTAAAAATTTCACTTAAATTGTCTAATGGGCAATGAACAGAGTCATCTGAATATTTATCTAAATAAAATGCTGATCAGGGGGTGAGGTATAAAGTAATGAAGAATTGATTTTATTATTATTTTATCTGCCTTCTAGATTTCACATAAATAGCTTTCATCCTCAACCCTTTTTATTTTTGTTTTGAAACAGGGTCTGATTAAGTTGCTGAGGCTGGCTTCAAACTTGCCATCCTCCAGCTTCAGCTTCTGAAGAAGCTGGGATTATAGGCATGCACCACCACACCTTGATTGAATGACCTTTTTTTTTGTAATTTTTTTTTTAGTTGTTGATGGACCTTTATTTTTATTTATTCATATGCAGTGCTAAGAATCGAAATCAGTGCCTCACACATACTAGGCGAGTGCTCTACCACTGAGCGACAACCCCAGCCCTCTGTGCGATGACTCTTGATGGGCAATTATGCATACAAAAAGACCTTTTAGGGGTTCAAGCTTTAGGAGTACCTAACACAGAATCTCTATAAAAAGGTAGAAAATATATGTTTAAAATATGTTTTGGGGGGCTGGGGATATAGCTCAGTTGGTAGAGTGCTTGCCTTGCAAGCACAAGGCCCTGGGTTCAATCCCCAGCACCGCAAAAAACGAAAAACAGTTTTGTTCTTATAAGAATACTGAATCACCTATGCAAGTATAAAATACCAGATAATGAAACAGTAAATGTGTTCTATGCCAAAATAATCTGAATCCAGAAGAAAGTCCTTTAAAGGGCAGAATAAATGATTCTTTACAATAAACTTAAAGAGAAGACAATCAAACCCAAGATATCACTTAAAGATTTCAGTTTTGATATTAGAATATGTGGTTAGTCAATCCTGACATAACTTTGGTTAACCTGAACGAACTGGCAAATTTCTTACCTTAACTTTTTGTTGGTAAAGATCATCCAGCTTTTGAATTTCTTCTTTCAGAGTTCTCACACTTCTCTTGCTTTCTGTTATCATTGTATTCAACTTGGGGAATAAAACTTTGGTTGAGAAATCATAACTATATTTCAAAGAAATTTTAACAGGTTAAATAATTATATATTCTCTTTTTATTATCATTTTTTTTAGGGAGTACTGGGGATTGAACCCAGGGCCTTACATGAGACAAGCAAGAACTCTACTACTGAGCAACACCCCCTGCCCCTTTTTCATTTTTTGAGACAAGTTGCCCAGGGTGGCCTCGAACTTGTGATTTTCCTACCTTGGGCTTTCAAGGAGGTGAGACTGCAAGCATGAGCCACTTTGCCTGGCTAACTTTTATATTTTCTATCAACTAACTGAACCAATGTTATTTCTTCTAGTTCCTTTGGACTCCAATTTATTGTTTGTCCAAACATTTTATTATTCTCCAAAGAGGAACTGATTTAAAAGAAACTTTAAAATAAGATTACTAGGTCTGGTAATGTAGCTCATGGTAGAGTGCTTGTCTAGCATTCGTGAGGCCCTGAGTTTGATTCCCAGCAACTCAAGCAAACTAACAAAACAAGACAAAAAATAAAAATAAAGACAAAAAGCAAAACATAAAAACAACAACCAAAAAACCAAACCAAAATAAAAACAAAAAACCCAACATACTAATATATATTTCCAGTGGTAGCAATGGGAGTGCTTTACAAACTCAAATATAAATATTATACACATCACATTATTACATATATTATTGTTATACCAGTTTTTTCATAAGTATAAATTGTTTTTGCTCTCTAGATTTTTTAAGATTTTATATACTTCAGCTAGTTATCTAGTTTCCTATTTGTGTGCTCACTTTCTGGGATTTTAAAGAAAATTTTTATATTAATTTTATTGTATAATAGTTGCTACTTGGTTATAGTCATACATTCTTCTGAAGAGTAGTAAGGTAATCACATTTCATCTTGTTAAAGCTTGACCTTGGAAATAAGTTGAAACCAAAACTGAAGAACTGTTTTTGAAGCTCATTTCCTGTTGGCAAGTGCTGATACCAGTTGATGGCTGTGATAAAAAGTTTTCTTCAGGTAGACCAAGAAGAAAATATTTCCCACAGGAAACAGGAAAAAGAAAAATGTCTAAAGAGCTGACAACTTTTTAATGGAAATTATGATTCTACTCATACATGAATGAAATTTAAAAAAAACAATATTTTTTTGAAAAACAGTTTGGCAAAGATAGGGTAGTGAAATAATTACACTTATTAAAGAAAATCCCATCTACAGAATGTTCTTTTCTTATTTTACTCATGAGAAGAGTGAATTGAAGAGCATGCTATTTGCTCACACAGTATAGGGCCAGAACTCAAAACCAGATGTTCAAACTCCAATGATGTTTTCTAAAGGTACATGTCATTCCTGAAGTGACAACAAGTTAAAAAGTGGTTTGGTTAAATTTACCTGCAAAAAGACTAAAGGATACCTAAGTAACCAGAAACTGTACTAGCTCCTCAAGGCTGGTCAAAATCAGTTTACCAGCTTCTACTTTCCACGTCAACTTTACCAAACGTGTGTCAATTAAACATTTTTTTTTCTTGATTATAAAAACACATAAATTCACTGAGGCAAAAAGGGAAAAAAATAAAAGAAAAAATAATCAATGATAATTCTGTAATTTCAAAACACTATTAACATTTGGCATTACTTTTAATATTTTCCTCATTCATTTATTCAATAAAGAGTCCTCAAGTTGTTGATAATCCAAGATATCATAATTATTTCAATTAGATGAGTTTCTCTTCTTCAATCACTAACAGAAACCACCATGCTGTAATTCCATTACTTCCTGCCTTCAACCAACATAATTGTATGAGAGTTTTTCTTCTTTTTTTATTTAATTTTTAGGTACTGGGGATTGAACCCAGGAGTGCTTTACCACTGAGCTACATCCCCAGCCTTTTTATCTTTTGAGACTGGGTCTCACTAAATTGCTTAGGGCCTTGCTAAGTTGCTGAGGCTGGCCTCAAACTTGTGATCTTTCTGCCTCAGCCTACCTAGTGGCTGAGATAATAGGTGTGTACTGTCACACCAGCTTTTCTTTCTTTCTTTTTCTTCTTTGAATACTTTTACAATGTGCATTCTTTTAACCTTTATCCTTATTCCCTTCAATTCCTTCTCACATCATTAAAACCAAACAGCTCCCTTCCCTGGACAAACCAAACCAAACCACAAAAACCAAAAAATTTTTCTACACAGCTCTTTCTTACTCCTGTTCTAAATCCTTTCCTCAGATTCAAGTACTGGTAGTAGTCTAATTTGGAGTAGTCCACAAAGGCAAGTCTATTCACACTATTGTATCTCCTTTCCTACCATCCACACCTCAACCCACAGTAATACGGTTTCTGGCTCTTGGCTCCATGAAGCCATTTCTGCAAGTGTCACAGGTACCCCCACCCCCCTACTTCCTTTTTGTTGCTGGGGATCAATTCAGGGCCTCAGGAATGCTAAGCATGTGTCCTATCACTAAGGTACATCCCAGTTCTTCAGTAACATCTTACTTCTAAAGCCAATGGATACCTTTCAGATTTAATTTTGTCATCTGAGTAATAATTATGGTTACTGATAGCTTCTCTCTAAAAATCCCTTTCTTGGTTTCTAAGACAATGGAATCTCCTGATTTCATCTTTAAGTCTTGGAAGGTCCCTCTTCACCTTCCTCTATGTTTCTTTCTCTACATATAATTTGGACATAGATGTTCTTCCAGTATTCTGATCCTGGCTGTAGTCTCACCTGCTCACTTGGAAGAGTGCTCTCTCAGACTAAAACTTTGTTCTGTATCCCCCTCTTATATTCTTTATCAAGGTAAAGAACATTACCACGTGCCCTTGCCAGATACAAGATACCTAGACATTTTTGTATCACTTCTCTAGCCTTGACATCCAAATGTTCACTTTACTACTGAATTCTGTCATCTCTGCCTTCCAATCTCTTTTTTCTCCATCCTCACTGCAGTAACCTTGGTGTGGGTCCTTACTATTTACTGCACAGGATATAGTTAAGTCTCTTAAATGTATGTTTCTGACTCATGTGCCTCATCTATTTTTCAAAATGCCAACACTACAAGCTTACTGAAATGATGAGTATTTTTACTTAAAAATCTTCAATGGCCTGCATTGCCTATTGATTAAAAATTCTACCAGTAAGCAAGAACAGGTTAATAATAATTAGGTTATTGTTTCTCTAGGCTTTTCCTTTACCCCACTTAACACTCTTGTAATTTGTTAACATGCTGTGCACTTTGGTTTCTGGGCCTTCAGTTAGGAAACACATGTGAACTTCTGTGTATCCACTGGTCAAGTCCTACTTGCTATTTACAATTCAGTTCAGCTACTGCTTCTTTCAAAACGAATCCTGTGCTCATCTTAGTTAAAGGTAATATAAGAATCCACAGCATGCTAATTTATACTACAAAAATGTTGTGATAGAAGAAATTGTTTTCATGTCTGTCTTTTCAATTAAAAATGCAAGAGCTGCACTGTCATAGTATTACCAACACTAATTATAGTACCAGCCACATGGGCACTCAAAAAATATTTGCTAAATAAATTTCAGTGGCAAATATTTAAGTTTACCTGTACATTTATATTTGTAAATGTGACTGGTTTGACTTTTTGTTGTGATGTTTTTGTTGTGGTATAAGAATGAATTGGGTCTCTCTGTGCTTTTTCACAATTTATGTCATGAAATCATCAGACCTTCAACAATTGAAAACAAATGAACTTTTGCAAAATCACCTGTTACTGGAATCTTTTTGTAGAGCTAATTCTTTCTGTACTTTTGTTTCTGGTTACTAACCTATTTTGACTTTTTGAGTCAATTTTGAAATCTGCATTGTTCATGATGTAATTCAATTTTATCAAAAAAATTTTAAAGATAAGAATTTTATAGAGTCCTTTTAGATTTTTTTCTGCAATGCTGGGGATCCAATCTAGGGCCTTGTGTATGCTAAGCAAGTGCTCTACCACTAAGCCACATCCTTAGCCCTTAAAATAAGATGTGTTTAAAAACTATTTTTTAGTGGACATGATACCTTTTTTTAATTTTTATGTGGTGCTGAGGATTGAACCCAGTGCCTCACAGGTGCCAGGTAAGTGTTCTACCACTGAGCCACAGCCCCAGCCCTAAAATAAGATTTTTGTTCATATAAATTACTTCATAATTCAAGTGAATTCCCACCATCTTTCTAAAACTGTCCATTTCTCATTTTTCTTTTACTTGAATAGTTTTGGCAATTATCTGTAAATACTTTTCAGATTGATTTGTTTCATTATTCTAATTTATTAATTTTTGTATGATCTTTATTATTTCCAATTGCTATTTTATCCTATGACACCTTATCTTGGTTAAACCATTGTCAAACTGAAAAAGTTTAATTCTTTAGTCTCATTAGCACCAGGCATTACTGATTACTCCCTTCTTAAAGTCTCCCATACTTTGGCTTCTACTACATATTCTCTTCTTCAAAATAACTCTCCAGCTATTTTTTCCACTTTGTCAAGGTTTTTTTTCCAGAATCTCTTTTCCTTTCCTGATCCTCTAAATGTTGTTGTTCCTCAGGATGCAATCTTCTGCTATTTTATTTATACATTCTAAGAAATATCACCAACATCCACAGATTCAGCTATCATGCATGTGCTGAAGACTATCAAAACTATTTTCAGTCGTGGTCTCTCTCATACTCTGAATCTACTGCTTCAACTTTGCTCACTTTTCCTCCTCTAGCACTATAATCCATTCAGGTGCCCATACCAGAAATCTGCAAGTTATTATTGATACTTCTTTTTCTCCAAGCTTGGCTATGAAATCTTTGGGCTTTACCTTCTTAATCCTTCCTAAACTTTTTCCCTTCCCTCTATTTCTACTATGAATAGTTTGGTTTAATCTCTTAACATTTTCAGTTGCACCCTAAGTCACATTTTTCTATAGCTCAAATGGTTTTGCAAAAATGCAAATCTGATTAGCATAACTCTGCATATGCCAGTCTTTTTCTCCAAATGGGAGCCCTTTAGAACACTAACATGAAGTCTAGCCTATAGTAGGCATTTTATAATTTCTTTCCCCAAGATTTCTTGCCCATAGCCTTTAAAGTTTCAAGTAAATTTGAAAGCTGTTTTAGTCATAAGGTCCCTATTGTTTGGAATTTGTATCTTTGCAAGAGTCTTCAGATTTAATGTCCATTCCAACAAAAAAGAAAATGAAATTAAAGCAGGCCAAAGAAAGACCTTATCTTAAATACTCAGCACATTTGTGTATATAGTCTAATTCTAAATCTTCTTTCCATATTCTAGTATTTCATAAATTCCAAATTACTCAATAATGTTCTAAACCTTTTTTTTGAGGAATGAAAAACTTATTTCTAATTACAAAGTAACTCGATAGAATTTATTAACATTAAAAAATGTCTTTCTGTGGGTTATTAGAATAATTATTTGTCAACTGCGATAGGTTTTGTTTCCAAATGAGAAAAAACAAAAAACAAAACAAAACAAAACAAAGTTCCTATTTCAAGGAACTATAGGACTTCATTTTGTATCCAGAAATCCTAGTCAGAATAATAGTTTTTTTTTTTTTAAATTATTATTTTTTGTTCTTGAAGAGTTGAATGAACAACTATGGGCCTCCTTTAATTGTTTGGTGTCATAAAAAGACAGTGTATTTGGGAAGTAACTTCTTAACTTTTCTCAATCAACTACAGCAATGTTTACTTTAAAGATTATTGGATATAATAGCAGGTTTCTTGAAGGAATATAGGTGATATTATGTTTCAAGGATCTCAGAAGCAAGAACTTTCTGAAAATGGAATGGACTTCTATAGGCATTTGAGTTCTGAAATTCCATGATCTAGAAAGAAATACTTGGCCAAAAGAAACCTCATAATCCATCACAGCTGGTTAGCCTCAACCATGAATGATACATACATACTTTAAAGACAGCCACCTCAAATCCATTTTAGTTTAAAAAAGAATATTATTTCAAGTAAAGAGGCAATTCTCTACTCCACACCCTGAAAAAGGGGGTGGAATCTAGTTTCACATCACTATGTCATAGTGATATGAGAAGCTTAGGGTTCAATTACTTAATAAGTTACCTGAAATATTTCTGTCAAGCTTATATCCAACTTTCATTTTTCAGAATTTTTAATTAAAAATTAATTCCTTATCACCCAGAAACCACAAACCACATTTAATTTTAGGCTTTAAAAAACCTTATTTTTGCTTTTAATGATTCTAAGTTTCATTACTTACTTGTTCTAAAGTTTCCTCCAAACCCATTTTTTTATTCAGAGCTTTACTCATTTCTTCTTCATTGTCATTCAGGAGTTCCTTGAGGGATACCTATAAAATACATAGGAATGTGAGTGCTATGTAATTACAAAATTTCTGTTATGCAAAATATATAAATTGTGGTAGGACTCATGTTCAGAGAAAAAAAAGTAAAGCTATAAACTTTTTTGGTGGTACAGGGACTGAACCCAGGGCCTTGTGCATGTTAAGCAAGCACTCCAGCACTGAACTACATCCCCAACCCTTTAAAAACAATTTCTGAGACAGGGGCTTGGTAAATTGTCCAGGTTGGTCTGGAACTTGCCATCCTCCTGTCTCGGCCTCCTGAGTGGCTGGATTATAGGTGTGTGCCATAGTGCCTGGCAAGTTATAACATTTAAAATTTAATTTAGCATTACTAAGAAAATAAAACTAATTTTTAATGTAATTTCTATACCTGTAGAATATAACCTGCTTTTGGTTTTTAATACTTAAAGTTCGAGAATTGCTCATCTATTCTGGAAATTCACATCTATACATTTTATAAGTATACTAGGTTTACGGCAGTAATCTCTTTCCTTCTTCCTTCCCTCCTTCCCTCTCTTCTTTCCTTTCTTTTGGTACTGGGCATTGAACCCAGGGGTGCTTTACCTCTGAGCTACATCCTAAATCCTTTTTATTTTTTATTTTGAGACAGTGTCTTGCTAAGTTGCTTAGCGCCTCTTCAAATTGCTGAGACTGGCCTTGCACTTGTGATCCTCTTGTCTCTGCCTCCCAGAGTAGGTGAGATTACAGGTGTGCTCTACTATTCCTGCCTTACTAAAGTAATTTTTTGAAAACCATCTATATGTAGGTTGCATTTTTATGCCATGTTCTTCAGATAGATTGATTTCTCTTAATCCTTTTTAATTTCATAATTGTCTACTTTTTTTCCTGTGTTTATCTTCTGTTCTACTGATTTAATTTCAACACTACTTTGCTGCTTCTCATTATGCTTTTTTTTTACTGAGGTGAAATTCTCACTTTAAAATGGTTAAACAGAAATAGTTAGGTTAAAATAAACCTAACCTAAAATTAAACTTTTAAAAAGTGTGCAATTTGGTGGCATTTAGTACATTTACAATGTTGTGCAAACATCATCCCTAGTTCTAAATATTTCATCATTCCAAAAAAGCCCATATGCTATTAAGATTTTTTTGGGGGCATGTACTGGGGTTTGACCCTCAGGGTGATGAACCACTGAGCTACATTGCCAGGCATTTTAATTTTTTATTTTGAGAAAGGGGCTCACTAAATTGCTGAGGCTGGTCTTGAACATGCCATCTTCCTGCCTCAGTCTTTTGAGTAGAAGGAATTATAGGCATGTACCACTGCATCTGGCTAAGTCTAACAATTAATTTCAGTTCACTTATAAACTAAATTCTAGGAAATATGTGTTAAATAATTCTCAAGGGGAAAAATGCATAGCCTTTAAACTTCAATGTCATCCTTCTATTAAAAAAAAAGTATTATGGCTGGGCGTGGTGGCGCACGCCTGTAATCCGAGCGACTTGGGAGGCTGAGTCAGAAGGATCGCGAGTTCAAAGCCAACCTCAGCAACTTAGCGAGGCCCTAAGCAACTCAGTGAGACCCTGTCTCTAAATAAAATACAAAATAGGGCTGGGGATGTGGCTCAGTGGCTGAGTGTCCCTGAGTTCAATCCCTGGTTCCAAAAAAAGTATTGTGAAAGATGGTATTTTGAGGGGTCACTAAAATATTGAAACCTATGAATAAGTAATAAGTTGTGTTAGATCAACTTAAAAATTATCTTCTCCAAATTATCCCCTTGGTCACATTTCAAAATTATACATAGATTTCTCATTGTTTACAACTGCTGTTCCTTAATGCTTTATTATATTTTATGCCTTCATGTGTGTCCTTGTGTGTGGACCTCTTTCCACATACCATCCCCATGAATATTTCATTTTTCAAGATTTAATTTCAGGGTCACCATCTCTGTGGAGCCTTTGCTGCTATCCAGGAAGAACCAATCTTGTTATAATATCTTGTAAAGACTTCTAATAGAGCACACATTTGGCATTTATTTATATCTTTCTCCCATGAGGGGACTAGGAGCAACTTGAGAGCAAAGATTGTTATGTTTATCTGTATAGTCTTGGTGATTGTTTTGTATGTAACTGAATTTCTTACCAGATAGTTGAATAAAGTAGGTAGAAAGGAAGGAAAGGCTTTATAATTTGAAGAGCTAGCTATAACAAAGATAAGATTTCTACTTCTAAGAAGAAAGAACACAAAGTTCTGTCTCTTTAGTCCTGGGTTATGAACATATGCAAGTTCAAATTCTTATAGGTAGCAATCATAATTTACTTACATAAACTTGAGCCCTGTATTTGAAAAGGCAGTTGGCACCAGCTTCAGGATTAAACTTAATTTCAAAGTCATAACCTTTAGAATTCTCAGCTCCTTTAGGAATAAGTTTTAATTTTCGAGCCAGTTTGTGATATTCTGCTAATTTTGTTTCAATCTATAAGGAGAGAACACAGAAAGAAATGTTAAAAATAAAACAGCCCTATTTCATATGGTTTTCAATTAGCATCTCTGCAATTTTATACAAAATGTTATGTCTATTTTTAGTAGTTTAGTGACTTACTAATTTTTAGTAGTAAGGGTGGCAATTAAAAAATATGCAAAGGCTTTATACATATTAAATCTGTAGAATAATTTTAAGGCTATAATTGATTGGTAAGCAGTATATTACTATTTTTCCATTTACCTGATAAACAGAATAGAGTCCATGTTCAGGTTTGAACTAACATTTACTTTTTCAAATGCTAGATAGAGAAATTATGAAATACAAATAGAAAGCTTGGTTTTGTCAATGTACAAATTAAAACATTTCATTTCATCAAAATAAATGAAAAAAAATTATTTAAGATCAAAATGCTATCTTAACTATTTTTTTTTTTTGAACCAGGGATTGAACTCAGGGATACTCGGCCACTGAGCCTCATCCCCAGCCCTATTTTGTATTTTATTTAGAGACAGGGTCTCACTGAGTTGCTAAGGGCCTCACTAAGTTGCTGAGGCTGGCTTTGAACTCGTGATCCTCCTGACTCAGCCTCCCAAGTCACTTGGATTACAGGCGTGTGCCACCACGCCCAGCCTATCTTAACTATTCATAAAAATCTTTTAGTAAAGTATTTCACATTTCCTGCCCTCCCTCCTTCCATTTGGGTTTTGTTTAAATTATGTCCTCAGAAAGATTTTCCTTCTAATGTAGCCCCCTTGATTTTTCTAAACCCTTACTTTTCTTTTTTGTCATAGCAATCATCACTAACTGACAAATTGCTCACTTCCACTGCTTGAATGTAAGCTTCATGAAAACAGCCGTATCTCTTGTATCTACCGCAATGCTTTGCATGTAGCAGATGCTTACTATTTGACTGAATAAATGAATCTGCAGACTCCAGGCAACTCATTTTTATACTGCTTCCTTCATTTAATAATATTTAGTTTCTCATTACTATTATATGTTTATAAAAATGAAGTTTGAGTGAAGAAATGCAATGGTAAAGTGCACATTGAAATTTAATTGCCCCAAAAAAGCATCAGATCTCAAAACAATACTACTTCTATATTGATTTTAAGATTTTTCTAATAATCAATTAGGAAATCATTTCTATTACCTTACGGTAATATAGTAGCTTTCTAGGAACCATTAAGGTATGCAGGTCTACTTGTCTGATGCTAAATGATGCTGGGAGTAGATTCTTCTGTTCTTATTTCCTTTTTTAAGTCTAATGAAATTAGCTTCCAAAAGCTCATACACTTTATTGTGCCTAACTGTAGGGAGAACAAATACGTGGCACATGTGTCTCTAGTTTTTCTTTCCCACACAAATTCCTATAGCAAAAATTTATCACACTCTTTCCTGATGAATATAGATTTAGCTACAACATCCATCTCACCACAAAAAACTCCAAAAGGCTAATACCAGAGTTGAGATGTGGAACAAAAATTAGTCCAGGAAAAAAAAAAGAAAAAAAAAAGATGATGGATGAAATGTTTATATGGATCTTTTGTATCCTGCCACCATCCTTAACTACCCCTCTTAACTAACTCTGAGGGATCCAGGGCTCTAAGTTTTGTTTGCACTGTCCATGGGCTTGCTCTGGCTCATTCCCAGTCCACTGCTTACCTACTCCCTCATTTTTTCCCCCCCTCTGGTCAGCCTGGTCATCCAAACAATTGTGGTATTTTTAATTTTTTCTTGTTTTGAGAGATAGGTTCATTTTGCCCAGGCCTCCCTTAATCTTGTGATCTACCTGTCTCAGTCACCAGAGCAGCCTGGACTTCAGGTGTGTGCCACCACATTTGGCTTTTATTGTTTTTAGTACAACTAATTGTAGTTTATTAAACTTAGATTTCAGCTAGTTCAGAAATTCATAACTTTTCCTTTATTGTACAGGGCTTGAGAGATAAGGTGAAGTAATTAATTTCAGATTCACTGATTAAGTCTAACCATGTTTAATTTTCTGAAGAAGGAAAATGGAGGTTATGGGAGGTTAAATGATATGATGGGGTCACACAGGTGGGTAGTGGTGAATCCAGGGCTAAACCCCAGGTTTATGAAATTCTAGGTTAGGTTCAAAGACTTTGGCTCACCACCAGAGGCCCTCTCTCCTTTCTTCCCTTGCTTAGGATTGAACCCAGGGCCTCAAAAATGCTAAGCATTGTATCACTGAGCCACAACTCCAACCCCTATTTCTTATAAATGTATACTTTTTTTCCTTGATACACAAGGGGAAAGTTTGCCTAGCAGAGTCCGGAAGAGCAGAATTATGTAAAACAGGGAAGAAAGGAGGTAATGCTTTCTGTTAATATTGAACTGCCCATTCCATATTGAGAATCACATATGAAGGTGTGTAAAAGGCAGATGTGTAATAAATCAGTTAAAATCTGAATAATCAAGAAATTATCTGCAGGCTGGGGATGTAGCTCAGTGACAAAGCCCTTGAGAGGCCCTGGGTTTGATCCTCAGAACTGCAAACAATAAAACAAAACAAAAATAAAAACAACAAAAAAACCCCCCAAATCTATTTGCATTATGTCTATAATGCAGTTTATAAATGTGATCAAATAGAAATTAGTGTTGTCCCCTTAGGCAAAACTCAGCTGCTCTGCTTGAACATTTTTTTTTCATGTGATAAATATTTGTAATAAATACTGTACTAAGGAAAGTGCTAGAGGTAATAAGAGGAAAAAAATAATTATTTTTAGAACAAAAATCAGATGTTAAATTTTTCCCAGTGAAGTTTAGATTTTGAACTACATCTCCAATAAGCAAACATTACAAATGAAAATCAAAGGATGAAAAACTTTAAAGCAAAACCTAAGACTGAAACTCTCTAGTTTCCATTTTTCTCCACTAAAAAAAAAAAAAAAAAAAAAAAAAAAGAAAAAGAAAAAAAAATAAGTCCTCTAAACCCATGTGTTCTTCTTCTTTTTTTTTTTCTTAAAGGTAACTGTAGAACTAATTGATAGGCTACATTTAAAAGTAAGAGTAAAGAGTGCATGGAAATTAAGTATGGTAAGAGTAGTGAAGATTGCCTACAAAAATAAAAGCAACCTTTCATTATCTAGAAATTCATATGATGAGAAAGTCCACTTTATCAACAGTGTTGGCTAAATTATTAAAGTACTATAAAATTAAACTTAGGCTGAATAACTTGGTTCTTTTATGCTGAAGTATAAACCCATATATACAATAGTCTGTTATATCCTGGATGTACCATGTAAACATGTCCATCTCCATTCCTGACTAACTTCTTCCATTCCCATGTGAGTGGTACTATTACTCACCCAACTGTGCAAGCTAGACACATGGCTGCTCCCCTTCTCCTTCATCCATCTCATTTACTATATCTCCTAAGTGGTTAGAAGCCACCCACTTCTTGGAATCTCTATTAGCATCATCTAAATTTAGCTTGTAATCTCTCCCTAGATTACTGCTATAGATCCTTATCTGTTTTGCTCCTTTTCAACACATTTTTTCACATTGCAAAAAATAACATCTTTCTGAAAAGGTGATCATACTTGTTCATAATTTTTTAAGTTCTTAGAGCTTTCAGGATAATGTCCAAACTTGTAAACTACATGAGAAGTTTGTACATTAGGCTGCTTACTCTGACCTACCCCATATATTCCTCTTTTGCTAATCCATGCAAAAAAAGAGTTGCTATGATAACTCTTTCTTATACTTCTCAATTCAGTTTGAAATGTTATCTGTTAAGGAGATAACATCCATTTCCCCACATCATGTACACTAAATCTGGGTTAGGTATACTATATGCGTCCTCAGTACCCTGTGTATGTATCTATTAGAATCTGATCTCATAGTAGAAAATATAAATTAGGTTGGAAGTCTTTTCTTTCCTCCTTTTTGGCAGTACTGCATGGGGGATGGAACCCAGGGGAACTCTACCACTAACTATATCTCCTTTAATTTTTATTTTCTGTTTTGGAACAGGTCTTGCTAAGTTGCTGAGGCTGGACTCAAACTTTTGATATCTCTACCTAAGTCTTCTGAGAGGCTGGGATTATAGGCATTTGCCACTATGCTGGGCTAGGTTGGATGTTTCTTGATGCAAACCTTTACATTTTTCTTTATTTCCTTTAGGTCCACAGAGTAAGTGGCACACAGTGGCTGTTACAGAAATGTATGAAGAGTGAATAGGTAAATGAAAAGGGACTCATTTCCTCTTCTACAGATGGGGAGATGGAATTTATGAAAGTTATTTCATAGTCTTAAGAGAGTTTTTTGCTTATTTCTTGGTTCACTGTTATGAAATACAGTATACCTTAAATATGACTGTGAGAAAGTGAGTGTTACTGAATTGACATAAAGGAATGAGTGTTTTAGTCATGCTAAATGTCAATACTAGAAAATTTTACCTCTTTAGCCAATTTATTCTACCCACTCAGTTCTTAATTGGGATGGACCTTTACAAAGGCCAGTTCTGATGAGTTGCCACTGAAAATGGTATGACTTACCGCTTCTTTGCCTCTGGCATATTTTAACTCTTCATTCCATAACTGCTGCTGTTCAGCTTCCAGCTCCTTGGTTAATTTATTAATGGTCTGCTGCAATTCATTTTTTTCATGATTTATTCTCTCTATGTCTGCAACTGAGTACTTCTGGTTATCAACAATATTTAGTAGTCGTGCATTCTCCTGTTTTACTGTTTCACAGTCTAGTTCTGGATTGGAAAAAAACAAATTTTTAACTTCTTCAATTTCTACAAAAGAACTGATACCATGATTTAACAGGACTGATGTCTAATTTCTGCTTCTTTTGGCTAATTTTGGTTTCACTTTGCTAATAACATTCTTGAAGATAATATAATTAAAGTTCTATGTTAGTATCATATTTCTCCATTGTTTTACTATGGTTTTCAGAAAGTAGTATATGAAAAAACTGTACATCTTTACATAATAATTAAGAATCCTTATTCTTAAGAGGAGTAATTTGTTAATGTTCATTTAAATGCTTTCAATATATGATTATTTGAATATCCAGAAAAACCACATCCACGAACATAAAAACACTTTCATTAAAAGAGTTTTTATTTATATAAATCAGTATTTTCCAACCTCCTGTGACTCAGGCCTTACATAGAATATGATAATATTTTTATAACAGGTTGGGATAAATGGAAGAGGATGACTAACTGAGTAAAGAAAATCATCCTGATTGCTGAGAGGATTAGTAGGTCAATTTATTTATTTATGTTTTTGGTACCAGGGATTAAACCCAGGGGTACTTAACCACTAAGTCACATCCCCAGTCCTTTTTATTTTTTTGACACAGGGTCTCACTAAGTTCTTGCTAAGTTGCTGAAGCATGTTTTGAACTGGCGATCCTCCTGCCTCAGCCTCCTGAGCTGCTGGGATTACAGGTGTGGGCCAACATGCCTGGCTCAAGATTGTTATAGCCTATGTGTAGACCCAAGCCCAATATTTGGGAAGCTTATCTGAACTTAAAATAAACTAATGTTGGTTTAGGTTAAACTTTGTGCATTTATTACAAATATCTGCACAAAAATATGTTTAGAGTTGAAATATGTCCTTTATAGTCTTGGCCACAAATGGCTTTAAATGATCAAGAAAGTTAAAATACTCCTAAGAATTAAGGCATCTTAGGTTATTGGTTATAAAATTAATCTCTGAAACTAAAATACTCTGAGATGACAAATGATAACTGAAGTATTACTTTCTCATCTACTCAGTTTGCAACTATGGGGAAAAAAATTCTCAAAAGTAAGACGTATGACAATTCTCTCTTGATTATATGCTAATAAGGAAGATATTATATTAATGTTAGCAAGTATTGACTTAGTTACATTTTAAACATTGTTAGAATAAGAAATTAATCTATGGTTCCTTGTCATAATGGAAAACAAACAAAGAATACTGACTAGGGGCCAGGTGTAAAATACTTAGGAGTTTGTTCAGAGTAAATTAAACATACATAAGCACAGTCATTTGGAAAACAAAACAAAACTGATTTAGCAAATACTTTGTGATAATTACAAGCCTTGACTTGACAGATGATCAATACTCCATAGACTGAGTTAAATCAAAATTCCTAAATATCATCTACACAACTGCATGGGACAGATTTAACTTATAAAATCCAAAAAATAAAATACAAGAAATTCCTGAGAAAATAAATAGGATACTTGTCCAAGTATTTACTTTTGAACTGCAGCCCAGTGGTTCTATGATTTGTAGATACCTTCCTTTGCTGTCCTTCTAGATGCTACCAAACAATCACGTATACCACAATATTTGCCAATTTTACAATTAAGGTGGATATGTGTTTATGAAAACAAGGTTAGAAAGACTCAGGATACAAACAAGGTTTCTTTAATTGTGCTGCTTCCCCAAAATTGTAGTACTTGTAGCTTTTCATCTTGTTTTCAGATTTAGCTGCTGAGCTTCTTGCATGGTAGCAATGGAGAAGAAGACTGAGCAGACTGAGGCAGGCAGAGATCAAGAATCTGGCTTATTAATTACAAAGCACAGTAGAATAAATATAGAATACTACTTATAAATTACACACACACACACACACACTCTCTCACTTCACACAGCATGTATTCTTAATGTAGGTCCCTGTTGGCTTCAAAGAGCTTGTGCTTGAAAAGGTAGAGAAGGTTGAATATGGTAACACAAATATATGAAGTCCTAATCCCTGGAACTTGTACACGTTACTTTATTTGGGATAATAAAGAGTTTTTACAGATGTGATTAAGAATACTGAGACAAGCAGACAGCCCTAGATTATGCAGGTGGGCCCTGAATATCATAAGCATCCTTGTAAGGTAGAAGCAGAGGGATACTTCACATAGAAAAGAAAAAACTGAATATAGTGGCACATGCATATAATCCCAACTCCTTGGGAAGCTGAGGCAGGATGATAAGAAGTTCAAGTCAGCCTGGGCAACATGGGAAGACCCCATCTCATCAACTTAAAAACAAAACCAAACAAAAGGACATACACAGGGAAGGCAATGTAAAGATGAAGGCAGAGAATTAGAGAATTACTTTGTACTGATGTGCATATTAGCTCAGGACCACTGTCAGGACCAAAAGTTGGAAGAGGCAAAGAATAGACTCTCCCAAGTCTTTGGAGGAAGTGTGGTCTTGTTGGTTTTTGGACATACGACATCTGAGACTGAATAAGATTTTATTGTTTTAAACCACCAAGTTTGTAGTAATTTGTTACAGCAGCCTCAGGAAACTAACAGAGAAGGTATTTGAAAACTTGGTAACCTACTGTAGAAATTTACCATAGAAGGAAAAAAGATAAAGATAACATAGCTCTTGGCATATATGGGACAAAGAGCTGTGCTTACCTACTCTAGCAATCTCTTCATCAAGGCCATTTAATTTCTGGTCCAGAATGGCTGAATGAGACTCCAAATTGCTCACGTATGCCTGATATTTCTGAACATCTGCTTGTAAGGAAGTTTTCAACTTCCTTAATGACTCCAAACGGTTCTTTGAGAGAAAAGAATATTAGTTATTCTCATCAATAATCAGTCCATACTTTATTTTAAAGGAGAACAATATTATTAAATTTATCTTAGAGAAAGGTTAATTAGAATTCCCTTTCATTTTAGAAGGAGTGAAATGAAAAGAGCATTACATTATTATTGTCTACATAAAGAGATGGACTTTTCAATAAGTCAGTTTGGAATAGGAAAAAACAAAACAAAAAAATCCTATAAGGGCCAAAGTGAAAAACACAATCATTTAAAATTATATATTTTTAGAACAGCTTGGGTGCTTCACTAGTAATACACAAAATAAAATTAAGATACTAGCATCTTAATTTAGTATTAGAAAACACTTAAGATATAGTATGTAAGTCAAATATATCACCATTCTTTTTTTACTAACTACAAAACTCAGGGCTTCTTGTTAATAGTGCTCCCTGGAGGTATATACCATGGGGACTTCAAAAGCTACTTCTGGTCTTATGTAAAAAGGTAGGAATCTTTCATCATATTCTGAACACCATTAGTCAAAGACTGATAGATCACAAGGGAAAACAAAACTCCATAGATACCAAACACGTTCTCATTGGGAGTTCATCCTATGTAGGCATTTGCCTAGCACGTGTGAGGCACTGGGTTTGATTCTCAGCATCACATAAAAATAAATAAAGGTCCATTAACAACTAAAAAGATATTAAAAAAAAAAGAAGCTTACTTTGTTAGCTCATTCAAAAAATTTCTGATAAAAGCAGCTAGTATTCTCTAAGGAGATCAAGAGTCTATAAGAGCTGCTAAGGAAGTATATAAACACATTTACTAACCGGTTCTTTTTCTCTCTCCTGTTCCAATCTTGCAATCTGTTCATTCAATGCTTTGTTTTTTGCTGCTAATAATTCCAGCTTGGAAGCATCTACATTATATAAATCCTCTGGAGATAAAACCCCAAAAAAACTTTATAAGACTCAGTGCACAATATTTTTTTGCCAAATTTACACCACTACTCATTTCTTACTTCCTTCTTAACTCGTTGCTCAAAACACTAAGTTTTGCCCAGGCTAGCCTTAAACTTGCAGTCCTCCTGCTTCAGCTTCTGGGTACTCCACTGTACTTTCTATTCCCTTTACCCTGCTTGATTTTTCTCCATAGCACTTATCACCATTTGACTTATAGTGGTTCATTTTATTATTGTCCCTTTCTATTAGAATGTAAGCTCATAGAAGCAAGGATTCTTTTAATCTCTTATTCATTACTGTATCTCCAGTGTCTAAACGATGTCTGACACATAGTAGATAAAATAAAAAATTGAACGGATAAATGAATTAATTTACATCCTTAATTACATACAAAAATATAAAGGAACTCACTAGATGCTTTCTATATTAAATTACTTAAAAAAAAAAAAAGTGTCACTTATCTTGTTCCCTTTCTCATGTGGAAAAGCTGAAATTGACCTGGTTACTCTTCAGGAAGATACGTCCCCAGGAGAACATAAGGGAATGCTTTTTTACATTTCATTCCATGAGTGGTAAGATGATATTCTCCTGTTTTGAATGACTCAATGGTTTTTCTTTTCTTTTGAGGAATAGCTTCATATATCTTAGATTTATCTATTCCATCTTCCTCGGACATTTTATATAAAAGGCAATTCTAACACAAGGAACAATATAAAATAATACCCCTTGATAATTTTAGAGTTAGCCAGTAAATACTGAATGTCTCTGAATGAAAAAAATTTCTGTTAACTTTCTGGAAATTTTTTCTTCCTTTTTTTTTTTTTTTTTTTTTTTTTGAACCAGGGATTGAACTCAGGGGCACTTGGCCACTGAGCCACATCCCCAGCCCTATTTTGTATTTTACTTAAAGAAAGGGTCTCACTGAGTTGCTCAGCACCTTGCCCTTGTTGAGGGTGGCTTTGAACTAGCAATCCTCCTGCCTTAGCCTCCCGAGCCACTGGGATTATACGTGTATGCCACTGTGCCTGGCTACTTTCTTCGAATTTTAAGAGACCTTAGGTCTTGAGACTAATTGGTGCTTTAATTTTTCAAATGGTAAAGCAAGGAAATAAGAGGGATATTATCTCTCTTTTTCTTTTTCTTTTTTTGGTATGGGGGCGTGTGCCGCCACGCCCAGTGAGGGATATTATCTCCCTAGAGAAATAATATTTGTTCATTACCTTCAATGCTTCTGGTAGTACTTGGTATTTTATTATATTATTCTGCCACCTGATCTAGCAAAGCTTTGTCTGAGTGATGAAGTATTTTGTTGAGTTCACAGTCACTAAGGTGTTATGCCTTAGGATTGACGTCAACACTAGTATTTTGTACTCCTCTACTACTTTACTCCATTAAAGAAACCACAAAGATAAAATTCTTTAGGCATCTGTACACATTTAAAGTATGTACCATATAGCTCATATGAACATTAGATGTGGCAAAATAAGCTAACATACCAAGGCAGAGGTAAATGACTGAAGGCAAGCACACTGGGAATGAGAACACTTACTCAGCTTTGAGTGCAACTCTGCATTCATCTCGTCAAAGGTGTCAGCACCAGTCATGAAACTCTCATAGCATTTTATGGTATAGTCCAAAAATAACTGATTGGGTAAAGCAGATTTTAAAAACAAAGTCATGATTCTGTTACTTTGTTTCACATTTCTAAGTGGAAACGTATTCTGAATAAAAACGAAGTCAGAAATACTAAGTTGTTATATAAATTTGTATGAATAAGAGACAGAAACCTTTATCATTAATTATTCTGTACACACTCATTATGCAACTTCTAATTGTGAATAAAGAGGTATAAAGATGCATTTCCTATCTTAAAAATATCTTCAGAATTTTGAGCTCAAACAAATAAGGAAACTTATTAATTAATAAATGCAACTCAACATAAAATGACAAACTTAATCATCTTAGGAATAATGTACTTTAGGAAAATTTAAATGAATTGTCATCATTTAAGTCCAATTACACATCAGTGTAATTGGGTCTAACAGTGAAAACCAGAAATATAATTTAAAAAGGCTATATTACATTGCAACTTCAGGCTGAAAAACAGCCCGGTAAGTAGAGATCTAAACAGTAGAGTATCAGAATTCTTACTATTTATCCAAAGAGAAAGCAACACTATATTTTTCAGTCTTGGGGTATTTTGGTCCCTGAGAATGACTTTTTTTATTAGGAGGCAAAGATGGCTGACCAGAATTTTCCACTGTTTAGATGAAGTAAATATCCCTTAAGACAAAGCAATTCCCTTTGCACTAATTCTTTGCTTACAAGCAATCTTCTCATTACTTGGTTGATATGGAAGGGTACCTTAGATAGGCAGTACAACTATTCTTGTAACTGAAAAGATGTACCAATGATAGTAAAATAATATATTTTCATTCTACTTCAAATCAATCTCTTGTGATTTTTGGTAATAGTGAATCAGTTTCTTTAAGCTTGGTCAATTGTGATCTTACAGATTAAAAAAAATTGAGTTTGCAGACCTACAAAGTTGAGGATCAGAATCTGGTGAAGTTTAATACTGTGAAAACTGTTTATAATTAAACATAGCATTTTATAGATTCCAAAGTGCTTCTCTATATTTTATCATTTGAAATAATAGCTCAGATGGCAAGAATAACTTTTATTGGTTTAATCTTTTGGATGAATGTCAAGAAATTTAACTGTTAATAGGTGGTAATCATATTTGGGTGAAACTGAGGTACAACTAAATGTAGTTGAGCACAAATGTTGCAACATGGGAGAACTCTCTAGGGTAGGATCAAAGGCTTTCCAGAAATGGCTCAGCTGGGATCACTACTGAAGTAGAAAAGGGCATGTTTATTCTTGCTCAAAAAAAGGGCAGTGATACTACATGAGTTGATATATCTTTTTCTTCCTTTTTCAGTAGATGTATCTTTGAACTATTTCCCAGGCAGTAATAAAAGATGAGACTAGAATTATTTTCACTCTCCTTTGGTGATAAAGGCTCCAAAGGGTGAAGGTTAAAATTAGAGCACAGAAAGCTTTTCTTCTAAGGGGTCTGTGTGGTAATTGATCGTTATGTATGCTGGGAACACAAAAAGCATAATCTCAACATTTCAAAATTATTCCTTGGAACTGGTGTTTATATATCCATTTAGACATATAGATTGGCATATTTTAGGAAATGGGGGAGGGGAGGTTAGTCACATAGCTTAGGTTCCAGTAAAGTACATAGTTCTATAAAAAGCACATATTAGGTTCCAATAAAGTATATGAAACCAACTCAGACTACCTGTTTATCAATTTTACCTCAACCACTTTTGGAAGTGGTGGTAACTCTAAGTGACTAAATTAAAAAGTCAAAACAAAATGTGTATCATTTTAAGATTCAATTTGTTATGCTTCTGAATAATAAATATTTATTAATAATATTTAATAATATTAAAATATTGATATCTTCATTCATTAAGACAGAGGAGGAAAAGAAATCTAACATATAATATCCTATCGTTTAATTAAAATCCCCTTGCATTTTTCACTTAGTTAACATTTTCAAGATTCTGTACCTAGTTAATTTTAGGAAATTATAATGTGAATCTCAGAGTAGAACCACTGATGAATAGTTGTGAAAATTAATTTTATTAGGATTTTTTTTTTTTTTGGTTTGATACTGGAGATTAAGCTCAGGGGTACTAAGCTATATCCCCACAGTCCTTTTTAGTTTTATTTTGAGAAAAGGTCTCATTAAGTTGCTTAGGACCTTGTACTTGTGATCCTCCTGCCTCAGCCTCCAGAGTAGGCTGGGATTGCAGGTGTGTGCCACCATGCCTGGCAACTTTAAGTTTTTTAGAAAGCAAAAAGACAAGTCTACAAAAGAATACATTAATTTCAATAATGACATTTAATTAATAATATCAAAGCATTATAGTTTATAATGTGTGGTACCTTATTATGCATGACTCCATCTTCAGTTTCTTCTCCCCATGGCTGTCCATCATCAAATAAAGGTGAGCTTTCTTTCATGGCAGTAAGTATCTAGTTAGCAAATAAATAACAAATTAAGTTTTCATGTTTGTCCATTTTTGGGGTTGGGGGGACTGGGAATTGAACCCAGAGGCACTTTATTACTGAGCCATATTCCCAGTCCTTTTTTTTAAAAGACAGGATCTCACTAAATTACTTAGGGCCTTAAAGAGTTCCAAAGGCTGGTCTAGCACTTGTGATCCTCCTACCTCAGCCTCCTGAGCTGCTGGGATTACAGATGTGCTCCAATGTCCCCAGCTCAAATTTTTTTTTTTTTTTTTTTTTTTTTGGTACTGGGATTGAACTCAGGGGCACTTGACCACTGAGACACATCCCCAGCCCTATTTTGTATTTTATTTAGAGACAGTCTCACTAAGTTGCTGAAGCTGGCTTTGAACTCGTGATCCTCCTGCCTCAGTCTCCCAAGCTGCTGGCATTACAAACATGTGCCACCATTCCTGGCTCAAATTTGTTTTTTAGTGTCATTTTTAGAAGCTTTTAATTGCATGACTAAAAGTTTTTTCTTTTCTTTTTTTTCTGAGAAATTACATTGAATCTTTATTTTTTTCGGTTGATGGGCCTTTTATTTAAATTTATTTGCGGTGCTGAGAATCAAACCCAGTGCCTCACACATGCTAGGCAGTGCTCTACCACTGAGCTACAACCCGGTCCTAACTGAATCTTAAAACACAATCCTTGATATTTTAGTAACAAACTGTAGAATTTAGAAAGGATGAGCTCCATATTTAGTTCTCCTCCAGAGAAAAATATGTGACCTTTATGCTGCTATTAATCTATTGAGAATATATACATTTTAATGGAACTCTAAGAATCCAAAACAGAACTGCCACAGAAAAGGTGAACTAATAATTATTTCTTTTGAGTTCAATTTTGGGGTTCAAATCTTACACATAAATATAAGCTTTAGATAAAATTTTACACTATAAAATTTCAGAAATACTATAGTTGTTTAAATTTGAAAGTAATAAAAGAAGGTGATTTCTGTTGAAAACAAGGACAGTTTCTTATCTTGGGACTTACATACAGGATTTTGGGAAGCCACTGTCCTTAGCCCAGAATTGCCTGTCTTCCTACCCTTTCCCCTATCCAAAGGCATGGAAGACTTTCTGTATGTCTATGGTTGATGCTGGGAGCTCTATCAATTCATTCTTTGTCTTGTCTTTCTTTGACAGGGCCTCAGAGGACAGTCTGATTTAATAAAGTCTGAGAGACATGTAGGACAATGCCCAAGAGAAGAACAGAATTTTTTACCTTGTCATCAGGATAAAGAAATTTCTGCTGCCTTCTCAAATGTCCTTGTGAAAACTGTTATTACTCTATAAGGTTCAAGGACAGCCATACACAAGGACAGACAAATTCTCCAGGTACTATAGAAAGCCTCAACTGCAAGGACTGACAAGTTTTAAACTGAGGAGAAGTTATGGTTGAAATAGTTGCAACCTGAAATTGTACAGAGATGAAAAAAATATATAGTCAGGCATGGTGCCCCATACCTGTAATCCCAGCAATTTGGGATGCTGAAGCAGGAGGATTTTAAGTCCAAGGGTTAGGGATGTACTCAGGGCTAAAGCATAACATCTTATGGTTTAATTGAAATTTCTTTGCATTCAAGTGGGCCCCCAGTATAGCAAGTACATCTGAGCCATTTTTTCCGGCTAATGACAGCATTTTTCAAAAATAATACCACTTCTCAAGACTGAAACTTCAGGAAAGGTATGCAGAGGGATTTGAGATAAGTCAGGCTCTGCCCACTTTGATCATTAAACAAAGGCTACTAGAGAACTCCAGTAGAGAAGACTGGGGACTTGTCTAATCTACTGTCACTCAAACTGATTAAGTGCCAAACTCTGAAATGAGGCATAGTGAGAATGGGAGAAGAAATCAAACTTTATGAAATGTAAACAAGCAATTTGGGAGTATAGCAAAAGAATAACAAACAATGAACAAACAGAGGTTATTAGGAAACCAGGTTAAAAAAAAAGTTATTATTCCCAATAGATCCTGAAAAAGCATATGATAATTTTTAACCATTCCTGGTTAAAGCAGATGAACTTTAACATGAAAAACATTCTCTCTATCTGAATACATTAAAAGTAAGTAATAAAACAAAATATTTCATTTCAAGACAGTAGTATTAATAGAAATTAACTTAGAATAATAGTAGTATGGTAATTCAATAAGGGTAGTAAATATAAAAAGCTTAGCAAATAATAAACTTAAAAATACGATTTAAAAAATCTGTTCATCTTATCAATAAAACACTGAACAAAGGTGATACTGTCAAGATAGAACCCCCCCCCGCATATATTCAATGTGATACCAATGGGGGAAAACCATTTTTTGGTATTAAAAAACAGTTTTAAGAGTGAGGATCTGAGAATAGCTAGATAATTTGTGAAAAGCACTAAGAATCTGCCTCTACTACATAAAATACATTAGAAAGCAAAAGCAATTAGAATGCTTATGATACAGGAATAGGAGAAATGAGAAACAGATCTAAGAACATATTGAGAACAGCTCCAAATTGTTGGGGAATGATGGATTCATTAAATGTTACGGAGATATATGAGTGAGTTATTTAAAAAACAAAGCTTTCTCTTTCTTAAGCTAAAATAAACTGCAGATGGACTAATATTTCAAACAACACAAAGCTGGATGTGTTGGCATGTACCTGTAGTCCAGCTATTTGGGAGGCTGAGGCAGGATCATCACCTGAGCCCTGGATTTTAAGACAAGAGTGGGCAACACAGTGAGACCTTGTCTCAAAAAAAAAATGAAATAAATAACAACAACAACAACACAAAGAAGCCAAAAAAATACTAGGGAAAAAAACTGGAGGTATTTTTAAGAAAACACCAGGGAATAAAGGAGGCCTTCCCAAGTGTGGCTAAAATTTCTAAGATTAAATGGGAAAGATAATTGGAAACCTATAGTCTCTCATGGATTCTATGTTGCTTCAGTGTTCAATTTTATCATACTAAGAAAAGCAAGATAGGAAAGAGGGGATTTTAACCTAAATAATGGGCTTGGAGGCCTCTCCAGAAATCTCTCTAGCTGGAGGCAGTGGCACATGTCTGTAATCCCAGCAACTCAGGAGACCGAGGTGGGAGGATCACAAGTTTGAGTGCAGCCTGAGCAATTTAATAAGACCCTGTCTTAAAATAAAAATTATAAAAAGGGCTGAGAATGTTGCTCAGTGGTAGAGTGCTTGCTTGGGATGTATGAGGCCCTAGATGAAATTAAATATCTAGTAGTCAAAAAAAAAAAAGGAAAGAAGTCCCTTTTTGACCAGTTACAGCAGCTCCTGTACCACTGTGGAGATGTTATCATAAGGTTGAAGTACTCCAGTGCTAATAGGGGTATCTGATAATGAGAATACAGAAGTGGTAACCATGTTCATGGGTATCATGGGGGAGACAAGTTAAATGTATAAATGTTATAAGTCCAATAATTTGTGCTTTATTAATGGGAGATGGTATTGAATTTCTATTCTTTTCTTGACAACTAGTGGTGCTCCATGAACTAGCATGGTTCGTGGGTTCTCCATCCACCCACTGCCTACTTACAATTACTTAAGGGCTTTTGATGACAAGAGAATGTCAGGGGACCATATTGGTTTTAAGAATTCTATTGTTTGGTAGGATGGGAAACTTAGAAGCTACAAAAGGAAGAGACTATATTAGACTAGATAAAAATTCACAATTCTGAACAGTCAAAACATAGCACATAATATCAAAAGGAAAAAAGAGGGGGAAATATAGACAGGGGCTAATTTCTTAATTCATGTTATTATTATTATTTTTTGTAGTGATGGAAATGGAAGCCAGGATCTTGTGTATGCCAGGCAAGTGCTCTACCACTGAGTTATCTTCCCAGCCCTAAATAATCACTTTTGAACTACACAATGGCATTCTTGGGTTGGGTATGGCTCAGTGGTAGAATGCTTACCTAACAAGGCCCTGGATTTGATTACCAGCAGAACTCAAATGACAACAACGAAAAACAAACAAAATGGCACAAAATGCAAATATGAAAAAATCAGCTATCTTCTTTTTGCTTGTCATGTTGCCAATTATTAAAAACAATGGGGCTGGGAGTATAGGTGAGTTGTAGAGTGCTTACCTAGAGCATGTGAGGCCCTAGGTTTTAATCCGTGACACTGGGAAGTGTGTGTGTTGGGGGGACCCTGAAAAGATAATTTAAAGGAACAGCTGGGTATAGTGGGGAGAACTTGTAGTCCCAGCTTCATGGGAGGCTGAGGTGGGAGGATCAATTGAGCCTAACAGTTCCAAGATCAGCCTTGGAAACACAGAAGATCTCATCTCAAACAAAACAAAACCAACCATTGATAAGTTTGCTATACAAGGAGTTCAATACATAAAGATTCAATTAATAGCAAAATAATGAAATATAAAATAGGTCATAAAAGTGCAAATGGGCAAATTAAAAGGAATATAAGTAGCAGACCAAACAAAAGCATAAATTGTTTCAAAATACACATACTAAAACAAGCTATTTTTCAGCTCCTAAATTGGTAGATTTTAAAATAGTAATGCCTATGATATAGGAAAAATGGTATAGTGGAGTTTTTAATGGTAAGTTTCCCAGAGAGAAATTTGTCAGTATAAGAAAAAATATACAGTCATGCATCACTTAATTATGGGGCCACATTGTGAGAAATGGATTGGTTGATTCTGTCTTTGTATAAACATCATAGTGTACTTACATACACCTAGATGGTATAGGTCAATCACTCGACGTGGCCCCTTGATCCAATCAAGAGACGTGGTAAACTCGAGATGTGTGAGGCTGCTGCCATCATAACACGGCACACTGTTTTACGGTAAACATTTTTTTAAATAAGTAGGAATACACTTGAAAGTAACAATAGAAAGTATGGTATAGTAAATACATAATTGAGTAACATGGCTGTTTATTATCAAGTAGTATGCACTATATGTAACGTGTGCTGTACTTTTGTATGATTGGCAGCATAGCAGCTTTGTTTATACCAGCATCACCACAGAAATGTGAGTAATGCTTAACAACAACTTCAATGTCACTAAGTGATGGAAATTTTTCAGGTCTATGATAGCTTTACAGGGCAGCTATCATATACGCCATCTATCACTGACTGATATGTCATTAGGCGGCACATGACTGTATATACTTTGCAAAGTAATAAAGCACTTCTAAAACAATATCCAGGCTGGGGTACAGCTTAGTGGTAGAACACTTGTCTAGTATGCTTGAGGCTCAGGCTTCAATTCCCAGTCCCACAAAAACACACAAACAAATAAAAAGTAACTGAAAGAAATGCTTTAAGTTGTCTCTAAGCCAAGAGATTATGGGTACATCATTCAGTATTTTCTAAAACTTTTTGCAATAAATATTGATTTTTATTTTAAAAGGGGGAAAACCGAACTTCATGAGGGAAAACTAAAGAATCAATTTCCTATTTACTCATTTTAATTTAAACTGTAAAACCGCATGAAAATGAATAATCTCTTTGCCAGCAAGGAACTTTATCCCCATCACCTCTCATGTATGTGTTAATAGTCTCAGGAACTTATCAAATATGCTTTGAAAAAGGAAAACTTTGAAGCAGACTTGAGCTAAGGGGCAAAAGCAAGACTGGGAGAGAAATAGGAATATCTTTTGGAGAAAAAACCAAACTTCCCTATGTGTACATTTAAAAGGTCAAATCAAATACCTTGATGCAGTCTATTAGCCAAACCAAGGCTGCCACAATGTGAGGCCAGGTATGAGGGGCTCCCACTGTGTACATGGAACTTTTGGATAGTGCAAAAAGATACCTGTGAAGAATTAGAAAAAAAATAAGCTGATATTAACATAGGAAAAATAATGGGTAAATTAAGCAAAAAGTTAATTTTTAAAATTCCACATGTCCCATTATTTTAACTTGTTTAGAAGATATTTGTTCTGATTCTGTGCTAGTCATCTAACTCTCCAATATGATTTTGTGTATTTTGGCTTCTACTCTGCAGATTACTTAAGCTGCAGAATTTGATTTACAACCAGCATGTTGGACCAAAAGATCTTTTATTTCCCTAACTTCAATAAACCACATGTATGAACTACTCATCCCCAAATCTACATCAATGCTGTGCTTACTCTTTTTAGCCCTTTGCAAATTCATATCCACTCCATCAGATCTCAATGCTGTTCTTTTTGTTTCTATAAAATCTGTGGTAACCAGTCTATACTTTCTATTCCCCATCACTGTGGCAGTTTAGGGCCTTATGCTCTATCACCTGTAATTGTGTAATAAGTTACCGCTATGGTGTGAATGTTCCTCTCCCAGAATTCATGGGTTGGAGACTTAATTCACAAAGTCAGATGTTAATGATATTCAGAGGTGGGACATTTGGGAGGTGATTGGCAAAGCCCTCATGAATAGATTAATCCATCTAGATGAATGTGTTATTGAGGGAGTGACTCTGTTATAAAAGTCAGATCTCTGTGATACATGTGTATTGTCTCACCATGTGATACCCTAATCCACCTCATGACAGCAGGAAAGCCCTCATAGGGTACTGAGCAGATGCTGATACCCTGATTTTCCCTTAGACCAGGAGCTAAATAAATGCCTATTGTTTATAAATTACTTTGTTTCAGTATTTGTTATAGAAACAAAAAACAGACTAAAGACACCCACAGTATATTGTTCTTCTATTTATCCTATAAATATTGTTCACAGTAATCATCTTAAAACATTTTATTTTTTAATTCAAACACTTCACAAATTTATTGAATTTAGTTTTTCTGTATGTTCCAATAATTTCCCCAGACTAAGAAATATAATGTTCATACCCAAGGTCTTTAAAAATTCTTGGAACCTCTTCTTCAAATTTTGTGTCAGGAAGTTCATATGAAGGGCACAGGAAGCCAAAAAGAAAAGTGAAGATCTTTAGGAAGTCTTTAATAGATGGAGCTTGTAGAGATTTCATGGATACATTATATGCATAACCATTTTCTGTAAGAAACTATAATAACTTTTATGAAACATCAAATATTTTGTCATAGTAAAATTATTGGAAAATACATAAGAGGGCATTCACAATTTAGACTATTTAAATTATAAAATACCTCACAGAGTTGTCGTATACACTGCTGAATGAATGCTTTGTCATTAAGTGGTCTTGGGTCCTTGATTTTTTCAGAACTGGAAAATATGCCAATTTGACTATTCCGGGATCCGGGCCCACTAGTTCTGGAAACATATTTTTAAAAGTCAAAGTTATTTCTTCCTATGGTCAAGTCTAAATTCTTATTATTTTTTCACATTGGCATTAAGTATTAAAGTTTAATTTTTAATCCTTATTTACTTAAACAGAATTCCATTATTTAAATTAGAGAGAGTAAAATATGAAGTTATAGCAGTTAAAAGAAAATTTAGATATAAAATAAGGCAGGTATAAAGATATATTGGTACTTTGCATTAACAACACATGTGCTGTCCTCTAATGTGTACTTTAAGTCCACAAGATATGCACCAACTATTCTACATGTTGATTCAATAATCTAAGTCCTTTTGCTTTTATTATCCCTCCATGATTGCTCCCTGCAACTCCTTCATTTACTACTTCTTATGGGAAAACTGCCATTGAGGATTAAGAGTTAACCCAGAAAAAGCACTTAATACCTGGGCTTTAGAAATGCTCAACAAATGTTAGATTTTATAAATATTATCATCTCCTTCAATCAATCCTCAGAACTGCCTTGGGAGGAGACATTGTTTCTTTTTTTTTTTTTTTTGTCTCCACTTTTAAACATAAGGAAAATGAAGCATAAAGAAGTGAAGTAATTTACTCAAGGTTGTATAACTAGTAACAGATTTTCTAGTATTAATTTGTCATCCACCCAATTTAATTTACAGTCCAAAGAATCCAGAAGAGAGGAAGAAAGCCATTTCCTGCTCTGTTAGAGTCAATCCTTCACCCATCTTCAACCCAAACAACTGCAAATATATTCTAAATAGAATATGAAAACATATTTTCATAATAAAACTAAGATGTTATCTGCTGTTTTCATTCTAAATTTGGTTTTATGGAACTGGGGACTGGGCCCAGGAGTGCTTTACCACTGAGCTACATCCCCAGTCCCTTTTTTAAAAAAAATATACATTTTTAGTTGTCAATGGATCTTTATTTATATGCAGTGCTGAGAATCAAATGATGTGCCTCACACATGCTATGCAAGTGCTTTATTACTGAACTACAATCCCAGCCTTCCAGCTGTTTTTTATTTTGAGATAGGGTCTTATAAAGTTGCTGAGGTCAGCCTGGAACTTGTGATCTGTGATTGTCCTGCCTCAGCCTCCCAAGTTGCTGGGATTACAGGCATGTACCACTGTGCCCAGCTCATTTTATTCTTTCATGAGTGTATAGTGAGATTTTCCAGAGGCTGGCTATAAGATGTATAATATTCTAACGGACTGCAGAAGCAAATATGAGAATCTAGCTGTCTTCTATAAAGCCAGATATTAAAGGGATTTGCAAAACTATAAAACAATGTCACTCTTCTCATTGAAATAGTTTTGTTTTTGGAAACGTGTTTTTTTTTTAACATTAAAAACATATTATTTATGTTACCATGTAATAGTCTGATTGTTATTTTAATTTGAATTAATATGTATTTTAAAATTTTCTCTATGTTAATTTTGAATATGGCTAATATTGATAGATAAAGCCCATACAACAATGCTCCACAGAGACCTTATTGTTAAGAATATGAAAAAGATGAAACTCAAATGTGGAACTAAGGGACAGTTCCTCATTTAACAATCTATGATTCTATAGTATCTAAGTACTAGGTATAGAATTTTCAATTATTCACCTGTAACAATGAAATAGTGTCTGAATGTGTTAATTTATCTCTTAATACCATGGAAAGCAGATAAAATCTAAAAAATTAATCATTTAAAACAGGGGAAAACTAGATTATAATTTTTCTCTTGAAAGGGACCATGTCATCGAATTCTTTTGTACTCTGAGGCATTAATACATGGCTATAAGAATCTCTTCTCTAGAACTAATAAAAATATCATTACCTTTTACAAAATATAGACTAATAAAAATATCATTACCTTTTACCAAATACAGAGACTTTTCTTTCAGATGCAGGTTTATTTATACTCAACTTTCCAAAGGCTGGTTTCTCTTTGCTTTAAGAAAAACAGAAAACAACACTTTAAAATAAATACAAGAAATATCAGTTCAAGAAGCTTTTGGAAATATGCTGGAATCAATACCTTTTCCCTATTACCTATAAAATTATTCAGAATTATGAAAAATTTTAGCATCAATCATAGCTGTTTGGTAGGGATGGGCTAAAAGATAGTATAAGTCATAGTACTAAAATGTTAAGAAGCAGAACAAAAATCTTATCTACATTATGGTTTTATCTTAAAATACGTACATTAACAACCTTAAGGAAAAAGATAAAATGTACGAATAGGTATATTTGATCACAAGATGATAGTTACATTTGAAATTTTTTCTTTTAAAGCCCACTGTCAGAATGTAGCTGGGTTTCACATACATTATTTAAATTACAGACGAAAACACTGATGATGGCAATCTTTTCACATCTAATACAATTTAAGACATAAATCTTTTGGTATAAGTAATGTACAACAAAATATTCTGTTAAAGTATTCAGAAGGAAAATAAACATTTCACATATTTTTAGTACAGAAGCTCACAGTATTTAAAAAAATTTTTTTTGTAGTTATAGATGGACAGAATGCCTTTATTTATTTGTTTATTTTTATGTGGTGCTAAGGATCAAACCCAGTGCCTCACACATACTAGGTAAGTGCTCTGCCACTGAGCCACACCCCAGTCTGCTCACAGTATGTTAAACCAAAGTAATTTAAGAATAGCTAGCAAGTAACTTGTAACTCTAATACTGAGGTATTAGAGAAGGACTGATATAGCTCTACAATGGTTCATAGTGTTCTTCTATCAACTGCAAGAACATCACTTACAGAGAAAAACTACTGTTTATATAGCATGTTCATTTGGGCACTCTTCCCAGTGAGTCTTTGAAAAAGTGTTGTTCTGTTCATGGCTATCACATTATAGCTTACCATCAGAGCAAATAATATTGCTTTGATTAAGAACTTTGGAAACATCTCAGTAAATTTAAAGTTACAGCACAGGACCTGCTTAAACAAGAAGCTGTATAATGGGCGGGGATCTAGCTGAGTTGGTAGAGTGCTTACTTTGCATGTACAAGGCCCTGGGTATCCAGCACCACCAAAAGAAAAAAACAAACAAACAGAAGATAGAAAGAAGAACAAGAAGAGAAGCTCTGTAATAAAAGATCCCACCATTATGTACAACTATAATACACCAATAAAAAATATGAAAAAAATTATAAAAGAGCACTAAAGGGGAATTAACAGTCCTTTGGGGGGTGCCAGGTAAAGCACTAGGATTTGGGAAACACCTTAGTATCAGGCCTAGTATTGTTGACCCCAAATTAGGCCCCACTGGGAACAGACAGGATTCACTAACACATTACTCAGACTACATCTTTATATTAACCATTTTTATAATTTCTTTGCCTATGACGGACCCCTCCCCCCAAAAGAATTGCAGGTGAGGACCACAGATGGAAGCACTTACGTTTGTGGAGTATGAAGGCCTTGTTTATTGATGTCCTGAGATCTTAACTCCTGCATGGACAGGCGGACAGCACCACCAGTGGAAAATGAACTGCGCTTCATGCTTATGAACTACATTCATGAATTCAGTATTAGAAAAATGTTCCAGACGTAGAACAGAACTAGATTAGGCAACAACTATTACCTTTATCCTTAAATAGAAAAGTAACTAAGTTTCATTCTTTCTTAAAGAAAAATTTTCCCTTACTTATTCTGTACACTGAGGTCTTCAACTAAGAAGAATATCTATTTAACTTCATTTAAAAATATTCTACACACAAAAATTTACTGCCTACCAAGTACAATGGAGTGTGCTACGCAACACAGGAAATACAGAGAAGAAGGTATGATTTCTGCCTTTACAAGGATATCCACGGTAACAAAATTCCTGAAAATTAACCCTGACCACATCATTGCTGTTGGCTGTGTTTATTTCAATGGGAAGTCAGAGGCTGTCTCCTAAGAACTAATCAATTTCCCTCAAAATGTTTCCTTTCTTTTGTTTTCAAAGAATGGAGCTACTGTGTTTTCTTTTCCCAATGTCAGTATCTCCTGCTTTATGCATAACCTATTGTTTCAGTTTATAATCACTGTCCTTCTGAATCTGATGTTCCCTTCAAAAAGGATGTCATCCATCCATAAAATGGTTTATAGTCTGCTTCCATTTTCAAAACACATTAACATCTCATTCTTTTTACATCTACTTAAAGGATATCCTCCTTGGATATTCAGGATTGACAATGTTTTATCCTATCTCATCTCTGCAGCATTGGCCACTACCCACTTAGCCTTCTCAGATCCTGCCCTGGCTTCCAGGAAATTGTACTTTTCGGGGTTATCCTATGACTTCTCTGGGCCCACATTACTCTTTTACACTGATTACACTCTTTCCTTCTTGGTTTTGGCTGCTTATTTCTTCTCCTTCAACGTACGCTTGTTCGTCTATTCCATTTCCCCACTCTCTTCTGTATGCCTACTCCAAATCTCCACTTACAGTATACTCTCAAGATTTAAGATTAAGACTTCGACACATACTCCTTACACAGCCACTAAGGTGCTACACTACCATACGAACGCAATGCATAACAGTTCTCTCTTGTCCTGCTCTTCCCACCCTCTTCCTTCTTTCCTTGCTCCAATCTCTATTTTCCCCATCATAGTCCCCTAGGTTTTCCCCTTCTTCCCTGAGAAATCTTAGAAATTTATTGGACTCTGAAAGGAGCGCCTGCCCAGATTTGGCCCTAGGCCTCTCGCGACAGCAAACACAGGTTGCCCCCCTCGCCATCATTTTCTCCTTCCAGAATAGTTTCGCATTAACAAAGAACTAAATGTTATTAGCTACCTTTCTTCCAGTTTCTTGACAAGACCCAGCAGCCGAATTTCTGTAAATTGTGCAATTATTACTCGCTCGACACAAGAGAAGCCGCCAAAGCAAGTTTCCGTCTCCGCCCGCCGGGACGGTTTGAATTTTAAAATCCCCGCCGGCGCTGACGTCATTACGCATAACGCAACGCCCACACGCAACTCGTAGGCGCCGCTCCTCGTCGCCACAACTTTACGTGCTGGTGGCGCAGCCGGGCCTCGCCGCCACGCTGAAGCTTCCTCTATCAGGTCTGGCCTGACCATCAAAGTTAGCTCTAAAGACCGAAGTTCCTACACCACCAAAGAATAGGCTGAGTGCTCCAGGGCGCCGTGGAAACGTTTTCCGTACAGCAATATGGCGGCGCCCATTGAGTCTTAGAAAAATTTTCCCTTTCCCTGAATGGTGTGTCTTTCAAGGCCGCTATTTAGATGGGTGCTGTCTTCATGAGCGTCTGAGAAGGCAGCGGAGACTTTTCTGAGAAGGGAGTGGTGAGGTAGGAGATAGTGGTTGCCAAATGTGAGTGCACTCCGCTCCAGGGTTCGCACTTGTGTGGCCGCCTCCAGGATTCATTGTGAAGATTTGACTGCTCGCCTCGGTGTCAAGGTCCTCTAGTGGTGGGTGGCCTCTGGGAAGCAAGGAAGAATCCTAGGGGTTGGGGGCGTGGATGTGAAGCAGAGAAGTAGCAGAAGGGCAGCAAAATATACCGTGGATGACTTTGCTAAAATAGGACATCCTCTTTTCCCTGAGTTTGAACCCAGAGACTGCTATTGCCCAATACCTAGAAAGTGGTGGGAAATCTCCGAGCGAAAGTTTGGATACCTGGGTCTTGTAGTAATTGTACCATTAACTAGAATGTAATTTTGGAGCAAGTAGCCTGTTTTGTCTGAGTCTCAGGTTTCTCGTCTAAATTTCTAAATTTAACTAGCAAGACCTCCTCCACCTCACATGGTGACTATATAGGGGGAACCAAGGATTGCCAGGATCCCCAAGGATCCCCATCACCAATACTAGCAGTTAGTGTTTATGTAAGCTATATGTCAGGCCTTGTGCACACCATTTCATGTAGAAAAAATTATTTAAGCTGAGATGTTATAAAAATGATGACTTTGAGGCTCTGTGAGATCATGTAATTCCCGTTGTTAGAAGTTTGAATCGAAATGCTATTATTAGCTGTAATATTAACTGCTTATTTTTAAATTCTTTGCCCTTTTAAATTCTGTTACATTAGATTTCCAAAGGTATATCCAGAACTGTAAAGTATCCTTTGAAAAAACAAAAGGAAGTTCTGTAAAATCTAGTTACTTGAGGTGTGGGGCTTATTACAGATCTGACCTTCAACCTTGCAGTTTTGCTAGGATTTAGTACTCCTGATGTGCTGTTAAAATTGCATTTGCTCTGACTAGATCAGTCTTTTAACCCTATTGTTCCATTGATAGTAGTGATTAAATAGGACAATGATGCTGGAGAATGAGCTGATTTACTGTGGCAAATGTAGTTTGAACAAAAAAGCGCTGACCTGATAACAACTCTTTGAAATTCTGTGACCTTCCTTAAGTAGTCACCTCATTAAAAAGGAATGTATTTACATAGGTAATCAATATTCTTTCATTTAACTGGGTACTTTCATCTTTTAAGGAATTCAATGACTTCCTTACATGGAAGATGTGGACCTAGTGGCTGGATTCAAGAACCAAGCAAGAAAATTGTGTAAGGCACAGGAAGATAGAAGGAGGATCAAATTGGAATTCCAGATAACATCAAGTTAAAACTTCTTGGTTAAGCTGCCTGAAAAATTTGAATGATCAGCTCTGAAATTAAAAGAAGATTTTATTAAAACATTGCATTTTTCCTTAGGAGCTGCTATATATATTAACATCATGAATGCTTAAATCCTTTTTTTGTGTACATGTCCAGTTTGTGTACTTGCATATCAGGTCTACCTGTGTGTATGTAGTTTATGTTTATTGAAGCATTGGATATTTAAGAACTTGATCTTCAAAGTTGAGTTTTACTTTAAATCACTAATTCCCAAACTTTTTTAAGGAAGAGAATGTCTGTGGTACACCAGTTGTTACCTGGGTGGTTATTGGATCATCTTTCTTTCATTAACAAGATAAATTATGAACTTTACCAGCATCAGGAGCCTTGTTGCAGTAAAAATGAACCCACTTCTTCTATCCACTCTGATTATCTTCAGAAGGATTCTGCGTCTTTTTTTGGAGCCTCTGCTACATTTATTGCATCTGACTCTACCACTAAGCCAGAAAGTGAGGATTCAAGAAATTGCAAAATTTCCACACAAAAATATGTTTTTAGATCTGAACTATTTAATGTCACCAAACCTTATATAACTCCAGCTGTTCATAAAGAATGTCATCAAAGTAATGAAAAAGAAGATCTATTGAATGGTGTTAAAAAAGAAATCTCCACTTCTATTATTGGAAAGGTAGTGAGTTTTAATAAATATTTATTTTTTTATAGAAACCCCAATTTTTCATCTTAGTATCTCAAATATCTTGTGATTTATTAGGTATAAAGAGGAATCAATAAAGCACAAAAAGGATTTAGCATATCCTGAGTAATTTTTAACTTTCCTTACATTCTGTCATTCTAGAAGGCCAAATTGGAAAAGTAAGCAAAACTGACTTGGAAGTGAGTCTTCTATAAATGAATGTTCTGTAAAGGTTAAGCTATAGGAATACATTCATTATTCACCCAACAAATGTTTGAGCTCTTTCTATGTGGTTTTGTGTGTAGTGTGATGAAACAAACAAACAAACAAAAAACAATCCATGCCTTCTTGTACCTTATAATTCACTGGAAAAGAAATAGGAAAGAATGTTGAGAATTAGAATAAGGAAAGTAATAAAGATAATATATTATTATAGGTACCTGAAGTAGAATTTTTATTGTGATTTTTTTAAACATATTTCCTTTCCTATTTATTTATTTTATTTATTTAGTTGTAGATGGACACAATGCCTTTATTTTTATGTGGTGCTAAGGATGGAACCCAGTGCCTTACATGTGCTAGGCAAGTGCTCTTATCACTGAGCCCCAACCCCAGTCCCAAAATATTCCCTTTCCTTTCAACAAATTTGCATTGATCATCTATGTCAGGCACAGAAAAGAAAATACATAGTGTTGTCTAAGATTTCAGTACAATAGGAACATAGGTAATATGTCAATACTAATTCAGACAAATGAACATATAAGGTACTTTGCAGTTTAGAGTGAAGACATTACTTTGTAATTTTTAATCTCTTATGTTGGGTAAGCTCCTCATTTAATATGGAAAGTATAGATGAATATATGTAATGAATATTCTCTAGACAAATGTTATTTAGACCAGAAATAAGGTGCCCTAAGGCAAATTATATAACATGTACATATTATTATATAATTTTATATAATTATATAAAAATCTATATATTAAACTATATATTGTGTAATTATATAAAAGCACATTATAAAATATACATAACAATCTATTCTTAAGTCCACTTATTTATTCAGATAAACATTTGTTTGCTTTCTGGGATTTTGGCAAAGTGTAAGCACTAGTATTTTAGCAGTAAAAAGTAAAGTCTTTGCTCTATGTTGCACCATCTTACATGTTCTTTTCTGTGGAGTATTAGATATACAATGGTGTAAATACATTTGATCTGTACCTGACTCTCAGATTAATCATAAAGAGCTATTAAAAGTTCAGTGGAGAGTTGGGCGTGGTGGCTGGTCCTACAGTAACCAACTACTTGTGAGGCTAAGACAGGAGGATCCCTTGAGCCCAGGAGTTTGAGGCCAGCCTGGTCAACATTGTGAGACCCTACCTTAAAAAAGGTAAAAAGAAGTACAGTGAAACAGTGCAGTTTCCTTTGATGATAGCACATGGATAGTTCTTCTCAGAAATGAAGTTAAGAATAATTATTATGTACTATGTATCATATGCATCAACTGATAGGTGACACTGATAATTGTTCATGATAATTGTTCATCATACATCTATTCCATGGTTGCTGTTATTACATTTTATCATGTGGATCTAGGTCTCACTGAACAGAGAAGACTGCAGTGACATTTTGTCCCCCACCCCTGCTTTTTTTTTGACTTTGGGAAAGCTTACCTCCTTAGTTCACACCCTTTTGCATTGATTTTGACCTCAATAGAAATTATTACCTCTTGAAGACTGAGATATGCAAATATACAATATAGAAAATGTGATAAAGAAAAGAAATATTGAAGTATTTTAAACTATCAATATTGTGATAGATGGCAAATAACTTTGTAATTTATCTGCTCTTCAGAAGCGAAAAAGATGTGTTGTTTTCAATCAAGGTGAATTGGATGCTATGGAATACCATACAAAGGTAGGTGTAAAATGTTCATTGATTACATTGGAAGATTCATATGAAGTAATATAAAATAAATGGGTTACATAAATAAGGATATTCATAAAAATCTATTGTTCTGGTCAGAGGTAGAAGTTAATAGTGTCATTACTTTTTTAGTATAAAATAGTTCAAATCAGTTTTTATTGATACTTCATATGCTTGCTTCTCTTAGTTTAACCGTTTTACTTATATAAAGTTGTGCTATTTTAGAAGTTATAAAGGCATAGGTAAAATATACTGAGCTAGTGGCAGAAGAAAGCATGAGTAATGTGAAGGGTATATTTCTAGAATTTAAACACAAATGTTTACACAAATATTTTGTACTTAACTATGGAGTGCCTTTAACTTAAATGGAAAAATGGGTTGAAATTCACCTTAGGAGGGATCATAGTTTCAGTTTTGTACATGTTGAATTGATGTGATGGTAGGATACTGGATTTTTTTTTATTGGAATGGGATATATACAAAATAAAATTTACCATCTATAAATTAAGAAGCACCGTGGGCATTTTATTGTTTAGAAAATTGTTTTAGGGCTGGGTAAAATGGGTGGTAGAAAACTTTCTGGCATGCTTGGGTTTGATCTCCAGCACCACACACACAGAGACACACACACACACACACACACACACACAAAATTACTGTTAGTGTCCTTTTAATGTACTTTAAACAAATTCTCTTACAGATCAGAGAGCTGATTTTGGATGGATCTTTAAAACTAATCCAAGAAGGTCTCAAAAGTGGTTTTCTGTATCCATTATTTGAAAAGCAGGACAAGTGTAATGAACCTAATACTTTACCACTTGATACCTGCAGTTTGTCAGGATTATGTGAAATGGCAAAGCATTTACCTTCCATGAATGAAATGGAACTTCAGACATTACAATTGAGAGAAGATGATATGACTGTTACGGAGCAGGATTTATTTTCACGGGTTGTTGAAAACAACTCTAGTTTTACAAAAATGATTACTTTAATGGGACAGAAATACCTCCTGCCACCAAAATGCAGTTTTCTTTTATCTGACATTTCTTGTATACAACCACTTCTAAACTGTAAGTATGTATTGTGTTTATTATTAGAAAAAGATAATTTTTCTGTGACCTCAGAAGTTAAAAGCTAGTCTGAATTTTGAAGAAGGGCTACATTTATGATGATAGGGTAAATGCCTTTCCCAGTATGATTTTTCTCTGAAATGCAGTTTATAAATTGAATTTCAATTTGTAATGTGGTGATGCATGCTTGCAGTCCTATCTATTGGGAAGAATGAGATAGGAGTCCAAGTTAAGGCTAGCCTCAGCAACTTTGTAAGATCCTGTGAAAAATAAAAACCAAAATAGTCTGGGGGTGTGGCCTAGTGGCATAGTGCCCCTGGGTTCAAACACCAGTATCAACAACAACAACATCAACAACAAAATTAAAGTGCTGATTTTTGCTTTCTCATTTTTAAGAAATTTGCATTCATATTATGACCAAAGGGTCAGAAACTATCCCTTAGAGAGTAAATACAGTTCTGAGTACTTAGAAATCCAGAATACAGTTTTAACTATGTTACTTTCTTTAACATTTCTTCATAGCTAAATAGAAATGTTTCAGTTGTGAATATTCTCAAATCATTCCTAGTCTTTTAGGCTAAGCTAATGTTCAAATCTATGTTTAAAATTTGAAACGTTTTCCTGTACAGAGCTAAAAAATTTAAGAATTCCATAGTCACACAGACGTATTTGAATTAGCTTCTGAATTTTAGCTGAGTCATTGGGTTATTCACTTCATAAAACTGAGCCTTAATTTCCTAATCTATAAATTGGGTATAATACTGTGAGGGTCATTTTGAGGATTAAATGAAATAATCTTTATTATATTCTTAGCTCAGTGTTTTTAGTAAGTTGTAACTTTTAATCTGATAAATGTGGTAAAGGAGTAGTAAGAAGTGTATTAATTACATTGAATTTAATCTGCTGTTTATTGTTATGTTGATGTTTTATAGCAAGGTTTTAAGTATCAAGCAACTGCAACATAGTTTATTAATGAAAAGTTTCTTTTAATTGCTGTCCAGCCATCTTACTTGAAAGTGGTTATATGTAGCAGTGTCATGAATTCTTAGAGTAAATGACAGGGTAACAAATTAATGAGAAAATCATGCTATTTGTGAACATTTTTTCTCATTCTTCTTAGTCTTTGTTACTCTAATACTTACCTCCTTATTTTCATTTGTACCCTTTTGATTACTTATGAGATTTTACATTTACAAAAATGTATTTACAAAAGGGGGGAAAGGGACAGTTCTTCCTTACAGTAAAATTACAGTTAATTAATGTGGATAGAATGCTGGAACTAGAAATTTCTATTTGACAAACACCATAGTAATAATTGGATGTCGATATAATGGGTGAAAAGGTGAAATGCAGGATGTTTTCATGATCTTAAGGTATGTCCCCACAGATCCTTGTTTATTACAAGGGAAAAACTGGAGAAATCTGGCAACAATATTTTAATCCAGTGATGTTAAGTAATACTGGTAAGCCATTTGGAATCCTGTACCACATATTTTTCTAATAAGGCATTACTTTGGTGGTACTCTTGCCAAATATAAATAATTTAATTATGAGGAAATACCAAAACCAAACTGAAGGATATTCTATAAAATAACTGGCCTGTAGCCTTTACAAATGTCAAGGTCATAAAAGACTAAGAAAGAAAGAATTTTGCTGGATTGGAGGAGATTTAGGGGACTAGGTAATTAAATGCAGTATATGATCCTGATTTGATTTTGGGGCAGGAAAAAGGAAATTAGTAGATAAATGGGAAAATTTTATTCTGGTCAATATGTCAAATATAAGACTGAAATTTCAAAATTAATTTTAATTTTAAAAATTAAAAAAAGTCACCTTGGTTTGAAAGGAACATATTCATGTGGCTGGTAAAACTTTTAGGGAATTCATGAATTATTAGCATCCAGCATAGTGAGCTGTAGTCATCTATCTATAAGTAGTGTCTGCAAAAATAGCTGTAGGTGAGCTAGGTGTGGTAGTGCGTGCCTATAATACCAGAAACTTTGGAGGCTGAAGCAAGAGGATTCCAAGTTCTAGGTCCGTATAAGCAACTTAGTTTCAAAAACAAACAAATGAATGAATGAATAGGCTGGGAGTGTAGTCAGTGGTAGAGCACTCATGGGTTCAATCCTTAGTACCACAAAAAGAAAACAAAATGGTAGTGGGTGAAATTATATTAAAATCTGAGATCCTGAATTATAAGGGGAAATCCTATTTTTTAAAGATAAATTATTATATTTGAATAAATGCTATAAATCCTTTTGTTATACTCTGTTATATTGTGTTATTAATGAAAGTATTTTTATTTACATGTTGTTTTTAATTTTTGGGGTTTGGGAATTGAACCCAGGGCCTCATATATGCTTAAGTATGCCCTCTATCACTGAGCTATACCTTTAAAGTACTCACGTACAGATGGTTCTGAAATTTTCTTTGATTTTAGGTGGGAAAACATTTGATGTAATTGTGATAGATCCACCGTGGCAGAACAAATCAGTTAAAAGAAGTAACAGGTAAGTGAAAATGAACTATCTACTAGACCTGCTTCCTAAAAACTATAGTCCTTTTTACATTCTAATTTAATATACTATAAACATTATGATTCAGGTTATCTGTTTTTTATTTACTTTATAAATTTTTTAATTCTAATTAGTTATGCATGACAGTAGAATGTATTTATGTACTTTGATATATCATACATTTCTCATTTTTCTGATTGTACATATTGTAGAATCACATCAGTCATGGAGTCATATATATACATAAGATAATAATGTCTATTTCATTCTATCCTTCCTATCCCCAGACCCTCCCTTCACTCCCCTCTATCTAATCTAAAGTAACTCTCTATTCTTCCCTAGCTTTTCCCCCCATTGTGAATTAGTATCTGCATATTAGAGAAAACATTCAGCCTTTGGTTTTTTGGGATTGACTTATTTCGCTTAGCGTGATATTCTCCAACTCCATCCATTTACCAGCAGATGCCATAATTTCATTCTTTAAAGCTGAGTAATATTCCATCAAATATACATACCACATTTACTTTATCCATTCATCTATTGAAGGGCACCTAGGTTGGTTCCATAGTTTAGCTAATGTTAATTGAACTGCTCTAAACATTGATGTGACCACGTCACTGTAGTATTATGCTGACTTTAAGTCCTTTGGCTATAAACTGAGGCGTGGGATAACTGGGTCAAATGGTGGTTCCATTCCAAGTTTTCTGAGGAATTTCCATACTGCTTTCCATAGTGGTTGTACCAATTTGCATTCCCACCAACAATGTATGAGTGTACCTTTTTCCCCACATCCTAAACATTTATTGTTACTGATGCAGGTTATCTGAAACTACTAAAATGCTTTAAATAATTTTAAAGTTTTAATTTCCTTAATTAGATGATTCTCTTGAACTGAACTGGAATGTTAAGGGTAATGAATTTTGCTGGGTGTGGTGGTGCACTCCTATAATCCCAGTCACTCAGGAGGCTGAGGCAGGAGGCTAGTAAGTTCAAGGTCAGCCTCAGCAATATAGCAAAATTCTAAGCAACTTAGTGAAACCCTGTCTCAAAATAAAAAATAAAAAGGGTTGGGGATGTGGCTTAGTGGCCAAGTGCCCCTGGGTTCAATCCCTGGTACCAAAAAAAAAAAAAAAAAAAAAAAAATTATATCTATATCTATATCTGTATCTTTAAATTTTTATTTATTTTTAAGGTTACTGACTAAACCAGTTCAGGGTGATTTCTGTAACCTTGGGCAGTATTGTCAAAGGGCAACATTTTTTCCTTCTTTCGTATCTGATTCTAAAATTTAGAAATATGTGCCAGAATGTTTCCAAATTTCTTCAATAACCTGCTATTAATGAATTTTTCTAATTGATTATCATACTTGTTCATATTTTTAATTTATGATGCATTTTTCGTTTTTGTAATGGTAAGTTCTGCTAGTTACTATGATAATTTTTCCTTTTAGTAGTATTTTAAAAACTTAAGAAAAAAACGTTTTTTCTTTAGTTCCAGTGAATGTCTTCAGTTGCATTTTCTCTTACTCTTTGGTTTTCTTGATGAAATAGTTCCTAGTTTGACTTAAATTTGATCTGAAATACCTTCCTCTCCACAGTTGTCATCCCTTATGCTTTTTGTTTATGACCTGTGTGATCAGGATATTTTCCTTTTAAAGGTATAAGACGCAAAGAATTTTTGTGTCTGTTCTGTATTTTTTTTGCCTTTCACTTTTTGAAATTCCTGTGTGTATATCTGTGTAGATATCTCTCATTTTTCCCAACTACTTGAGGATGAATGAGTTATTTAAGAGGAAGTTACTTTTAAATACTTCGTCATGTATTTCTAAAAATAGAGGTATTATCTTGCATAATTATAATGTATTATCAAAATAGGTAATTAACATTGATGCAGTTATTGGTACATTACTATTATCTCTAGACCTTATTCAGGTTTCACCAGTTGTCTCAGAAATACCCTTTGTAGCAAAATGAAATCCTAGAATGTCTGTTATATTTGTCACTTTTCTTTAGTATCCTTTATCTCTTTGACTGATTTTAATCTTTCTTTTTTTCCCTAATAAACTGCAACTGCGCCTAATAGCCTTCAGTGGCTTTCTGATTATTATCAGTCTTCAACTGATTATTGAGAATGAGGGTAGTATTTGAAACCACCTGAACTTATAGTTGGTTTTAAAGATGAGATCAATTTTGAGGACTTATACTTTCAAACTTTGTAGTTTGGCTAACTCTGGGCACTGTGTTTTCAGTTCTCTTGGGTACACATCTACGAGCAGAATTGCTATGCCCTGTGGTCATTCCACCTTTAATTTTTTTTTTTTCTTTTGTGGTACTGGGGATTGAACCCAGGGCCTTGTGCTTACGAGGCAAGCACTCTATCAACTGAGCTATATCCCCAGCCCCCACCTTTAAATTTTTGAGGACCTACAAAACTATTTTCCACAGTGGCTGTACCATTTGCATTCCCACTGATAATGAGGGTTCTCATTTTTCCACATCTTTACCAACACTTATTTTCCATTTTTTTAAAAGTTAAAGCCATCATAGTGAGTATAAAGTGATATCACAATTTTTTTGTATCATCTAATGATGTTGAATGTTTTTTCATGTCTACATTGATCATTTGTATATATTCTGTGGAAAATGTTGTTTTTAAATCTTTTGCGCATTTTAAAATTTTCTGTTTTAAATTGTTGATTTGTATGAGTTCTTTATGTATTTTGGATACTAGACCCGTATCATACACATAATTTGTAAATATTTTCTTCCATTCTCTGAGTTGTCTTTTTACCTTTGTCATTGTGGTCTTTGAAGCATAATGTTTTATTTTTAATATAGTTCAATTTACCTATTTTTCTTTTGCTGCTTGTTCTTTTGGTGTTGTACTTAAGAAACCTTTGCCTAAACCAAGGTCATGAAGTTGTACACTTAGATTTCCTTTGAAGAGTAGGTGATGTTGCATATTTTCTATTGTAACACATAAGGATTCATATTTTGCTTTGAGATTAGACTAGGAGAAGGAATATTAATATATTCTTCCCCCATCAGCCCAATTAAATAAAATCAAGGCAATCAAGATATTTGCAATTATTGAAACCATGTCACTTGAAATTTTTGACCTGACATTCTTCATACTGTGACAAAATTAGTGATTGATTTTTTTGTTTATTTATTGAACTGGGGATTGAATCCAGGGTGCTTTACCACTAAGCTACATCCCCAGTCCTTCCTATGTTGTGACAGGATTTTGCTATGTTGTCCAAGTGGCCTTGCTTGTGCTTGGTGATCCTCTTCCTTCAACCTCCCAAGTTGCTGGGATTACCATTGTGTGCCACTGTGCCTGGCCAGAATTATCATTTAAAATAGTTACTTTGGGGCTGAGATGTAGCTGAGTGGTAAAGCGCTTGCCTTGCCTGCACAAAGCCCTGAGTTTGATCCCCAGCTCTAAAACATAAAAGACAAAACCCCCTCCCAAATCCCAACTAATACCATTACTTCGATTATGGAAAATGCTAGTTTTCTGGAATGTCACTGGTCTTGATGGCAGGAAACTTGGGTGCTTGAGGTTGGAATTCTTTCATTCATTTACTCTTTTACTTCAGAACTATTGATTGATTATTTCTGACATTGTCCAGTTGTGTTAGAGCTAGATTCCAAAGTTTATTGCATTCACAGTTGGGAGGCCATTTAGCTTTTTCAGAGCAGATACAGTGGTAGAAACCTCATTGGAGCTGACTGAGGAGTGAAAGGAGGAAGAGTGGAAAGACTAAGTGAAAACCAGTTTTTAGCTTAAACAGGAGATTGAATTAAGGGAATTTCTTTTTTCTCTTTTCGCCATCCATCCTTCCCCACTTTCCCCTTCGTTTTCCTTTCCTTTTCTTCCTCTCTTCTTCTCCTTCCCCCTTCTCTTTACTTTCTTCTTTTTAAATTGAAGAATATAAGCATATTTATAGGTTAATAGTAAAGAACTAGTAGAGAGGTTGAAAATACAGAAGGAGGGGGTATTTGGCCTGACAAGATAACTAAAATATAGGAATAAGAGAACCCTGCTGGAGGGTTAAACTTTAATAAGTGAAGTCATTCTATAGAAATAGGTAAATGCAGGTGTATAAAGGAAGGGAGAGAAGATTGGGTAGGTGAAGGAACCTAATGATCTTTATTTTTATTGATGTATGAATTAACTTCATCTACCAAGAATAAGTTTTGGCAAGAAATCTGAAAAGTGGCAGGGGTTTGTAATACTCGATGAAGGATAATTAGAAGGATAATATAGAGCAGTTTTGAGAGACTGAGAATGGATTTAATGAACTTTTAGTGACCCAATTTCTATTTTTCTTTATGTGATTTTTCCTGTTGAACAAGTTGAATTAAAATGTGTTATTAAGATAGAGGTTTGCAGGAACCATGAGGTTGAAGGGTAGAGGGCGTGGGGATGGGAGTTGAGGTTGCTAGAGAAAAGGTAATGAAGTGTTTGGTAGTCTGTGGAATATTAAGTATAGCCAGGAAGAAACTGATAGACCTGAAAGAGGAGGAATAGGATACTGGATTCTTTGATAAGGTCAAAGAATAGATGAGTCATAGTAGGCAAGAGATTAATATTATTGGTTTCAGACATGAAGCAAGTGTAATGATAAGGTCCAGGTTATTACATCACAGTAGATGACTAAAGTGGGGTGAGTACAATTCTGTTTGTTTAGATAAAGTATAGTTGAGGCATGTACATGATATGGACCATGCTTTGATATTGTCCAGGATAATGTCTTGGTGAGGTAGAAGGATCTCAGCTCTTCATCACTGAAAATGGAGAGTGAGGGTGAAATGGATTCAGTAAGGAGCTTTAGAGTCTAGCAGAACTGGATAGCATATGTCTCAAAGAGAAGAGGATTTTATGCAAAGATTGGTGAGATAGGGGCTAGAAGTAGCTATGGATGAATTAGGATACCGATCTCTCCCTCCTGTTGCATGTGTTGGGTGTTGCAGAAGGGGGCATATTCATTTGATTGGGCATTGTACAACTAGTAGTGTTCTAGTAATAGAAACTAGACTTCCTACTTTTAATGGCTAGTAGGTTCAAGACAATGGATTCCTTTTAAAATGAAAGTCTGAGGGCTTCAGAGAGCTCAGTGGAATTGATTGGAAAGGAAGAAAGGAGCAGGATGATCGATTGGGGGTTAAAAATGTAATGGAAAGGAGATGAGGTTGTGTGAGATGATAGGTGACCTGAGGGGTCTGCATTTTGTTCAGGGCTTTGGGTTATATTATGGATTGGAAATGATTAAAAAACAATGCAGTCTGGCAATTTTGTAAAAGAAAAATGAAGAGGTTTTACTTTTGGGTAATATGTCCACCAGGTGTCACTCTGGCTTCATATTTAACTATACAAATAGATAGCTAAAATAGACTTGTATTTATGGGGCCAATATTATATAGGTCTTTCCTTACTTTTCTTTTTTGCTGTGAACTTTGCTTATTTTTTTCTGTGTATTTTTAGGTACAGTTATTTATCACCACTGCAAATAAAGCAAATACCTATCCCTAAACTGGCTGCTCCAAATTGTCTTGTTGTTACTTGGGTAACTAATAGACAGAAGCACCTCCGTTTTATTAAGGAAGAACTTTATCCTTCTTGGGCTGTGGAGATAATTGCTGAATGGCATTGGGTAAAAGTAAGTTCTGGAGTTAGTTTATTTGTTAATATAGTGTGACATACAGGTTACATAAAGATCATATCTACTTTTTAATGCTTACCCTATCACTATTGTGCTCCTTCAACAGGATCTAATGAGAACTCATGCTTTGCAGCTAAAAACACCAGTATCTTCCTGTTCTCAAGGCTTTTACCATGTCTTTTTAAAATTAATTAATTAATTTTTATTTGTTTTTTTTAGATTCGTGTCTTTTTATAGTAGAGTCCCAAACTGCTGGCCTTGGGAAGTCAGTAACGGAGATAGCAGAATGAAATAAAAAAAAAAAACTTTTGGTGCATTATACTTATACACAATAGTGGGATTCGTTGTTACATATTTGTACATGCACACAAGGTAAAATATAATTTGGTCAATTTACAGAACAAAAAGTTTTAAAAACTCTGAAATCTCTCATTTAAAGAACAACAAACAAGAAATTTGGGGGCTGAGGCTGTGGCTCAGTGGTGGAGTGCTTGCTTGACTCACATGTGTGAGGAACTGGGTTCGATCCTCAGCACCACAAAAATAAAATAAAATAAAATAAAATAAAGGTATTAAAAAGTAGTGCTTCATAATGTGGATAGTAATAAAAAAAAAAGAAATTTGGAAATCTGTCACCAAACATAGAAATAAAGAGGGTTGCCCTTCCTCTTCTTCCCCTTACATACCTGCAATTTCAGTTATGCTTTGTGTCATCTCCCTGTTCTCTCTTGTTTCTGGGTATGAGGGCAGAAAATAGCAAAGATAACCATTGTGAAGAGAATGAGAGGATCTGTAATGAAGAAACTTTTATGCTATAGATTTTAACTTAGGTTCTTAGTGCCTTACATACTACTAAGCCTTATTTACTTATTTTTTTGGTACGAGGGATTGAACTCAGGGGCACTTGACCGCTGATCCACATCCCCAGCTCTATTTTGTATTTTGTTTAGAGAAAGGGTTTCACTGAGTTGCTTAGCGCCTCACTGTTGCTGAGGCTGGCTTTGAACTCGTGATCCTCCTGTCTCAGTCTCTGGAGCCTTAGGTGTGTGCCACTGCACCCAGCCTGAGCCTATTTTTGAAAGAAATGATTCCATTGCATTGGTTGAATGATCTTTAATATCTTGCTCATGCTATGAGAATACAAAGAAAAAATGTAGAAAAAGTAATGTTTTAGTTCAGATTTTATTGGGTAGTCTTTAAAAAATATATTGACTATTCATATGAATTCCATAAAAACCATCCTAACTTAAAAAAGATAAGCTATTACCCAGTTCAATGTTTATTATTAATGTAACTAGTGCATTGATTTTAGACGCAGTAGAGTTGCCTTTTTATGTGCTTTCGTAGTCAACTGGAAAATCTTCTAAAAGCTGTGTACATTGTCTATTTGTACCTACCTATTTTATGAGAATTGGTAAAACAAATATTTAGTTGTATTTTTGCTTTCATAACATACTTTGGTTGTAGTTTTGGTTGAATTGATAAAGAACTGTGATGGGAATGTAACATCCCTTTCTACCCTTCACATTATGATAGTTCTTCTTCCTCCCCCAATTCTTTTTCTTCTTCCTCTTCCTTCTTTCTCCCCTCCTCCTCATTTTCCTTCTACTTCCTCCTCCTCCTTCTTCCCCTGACTCCTCCTCCTCCTCCTCAGAGCCTTGCTCATGCTAAGCAAATGCTCTACTACTGAGCTACATCCCTAACTCTAATAGTTTTTTATAGTCAGAGATTGGGGTCAAAGTCAGAAAGAGGTCACCTTCTGAACTCAAACTCAGTAGAATGTTAATATATAAAACCCAAGACTATTCATCTCTGTTAGCATTCAACTGAATACTAAGAAATGGTATGATAAGAGTAGAGTTGAAAACAAAAAACAATTATAGGAAATGTATAGGAAACATTTATTAAATAATTACACATATTGTTACAACATAAAGTATAAAGGCTATCCCAAGAATAAGAATTTTCCAGTGTTTGTACAATACTGCATGTAAGAGGTAGTGTCTGATTGGCCCTAGAGAAAGACAAAATTCTGATTACTGCTATGGTTGTTCATGTACCTTGATACAGGGTGAAGAATTTCATACGTAATGTATATAAATACTCTGACAGTGAAAATATGTACCTTCATTGTAAATTAATGGGTGGATATTGTTGTTATAAATTATATTTTTGAGCTGGATTGGTTTAAATGAATCTTTGAGAATGTGGTCAGGATGAAATAATAATTGAATTTCTTGAATTTAAAATGCCAAGGGCCAGTCTCTGTACTGGATATTGTCTATCTCATCAACTGCCCAGCTTCTTTCCTTATTAATTTTAGTTTTGACAGTATTTAATAACACTTTCCTGGTACAGCAGCATGTGCCTGTAATTCCAGCTATGTGGAAACCTGAGGCAGGGAGATTGCAAGTTTAAAGTCAGCCTGGGTCACTTAGCAAGACCCTGTATCAAAACAAAATAAAAAGGACTAGGAAGGTAGCTCAGTGGTAGAGCACCTTGCTGCATTGAATCCTCAGAACAAAAACAAAACAAAACAAAACAAACAAAACAAAAATCTATGTTATATAAATGAATTTTTAAAAATCCCTTGTTTATATACTTCAGTATGGTAGCCATTACCACATGTGGCTCTTTAGTGCTTGAAATGTGGCTGCTTCTGTGAAATATAAAATATGCATCAGACTTTAAAGGCCAAATGTGAAAGATAATATGAAAGAAAGAATGTAACATCTCAACTTTTCTGAATTGATTACGTATTGAAATTTTATTTTGGATATATTAAACTAAGCATATAATTAAAATTAATTTCATTACATTTTTACTGTTTTTTAATGTTACATATAGAAAATTTAAATTTACATATGTGGCTCACATTTTTTATGTTTAGCTAGCTTTGAGGTTTAATAATTATTTTTAACTGAAAAATATGTAGTGATGATTAAAAAAAAGACTCTTTTTTGTTGACCCCTTTCTACCAGATCACCAGTTCAGGACAGTTTGTGTTCCCTTTAGATTCTCCACACAAAAAGCCTTATGAAGGTCTCATACTAGGGAGAACTGGAGGAAAACCTACTTCACCGTTAAGGTAATAAAGGCAATATTTCAAAATTGTATACACGTATTAATTTTGGGGGCTGTAAGAATTATTAACACAACGGTCATTGATTTTTCTTAATTTTTACCTATTTGAAAATCTGGAAATGACCTAGAGCAGAACGATATGAATTGTATGGCATGTGAAGTTTTATATTACCTTTTGTTATATGTTGTGTGTGATTGATTATTGTGGAAAATGAAATTCTTGGAAATATCTCAATTTTTAAATTGTTGATTTCCTTCCTATTTGGAAGGGGGAAAAATCAATGCAACTGTGATTTACAATTTTAAAAATGTTCCTTAAAAAATAGTTAACTATCTTATTCTGTTTTAATTAGGAATACAGATACAAAAGTGCTCCCCATTCCAGATCACAAATTAATTGTCAGCGTGCCCTGTATTCTTCATTCTCATAAGCCACCTCTTGCTGGTATGTTCTTATAAAATAGAATTGTCATGATTTTTGAAAACATTGAAAAAGGAATTGAACTTGGCAGTTGAATGATTTGATTTAGAAATTAAATCAGATAAATGTTGTAATATTCTAAAAATTTATAGCAGAATTCATGCAGCAGAGAATAGATTAGACTTACTACTTTGGCTTTTCCATGCATATTTCACGTTCCCCTTACTATTGGTTGCTTCCCCATCATTGGCCTTGACAGAACCAAGGCTTGAGAAGGCATCTGTGGATGTAGTTCAGCTAGGGGCTTTATTTTACTCTCAGGTTTTAGATTTGTTAGTTTTGAATAAAGCAGGAACTTGGAATAGTGGTAGTAAGGTTGATGGTTAGAATTCCCTTGATATTTGGTAGAGATTCTCAGTTTTCTAATTTGAAGAAGGACTTGTTACTTTTCTGAAACATTGGAAAGGTCATTGTTGCAGCCTGCAGTTCTCTCTAGTCCTAATGCTTCAGTGTTGTAATCATCATTCAGTAAATCCAAGCAGCTAGTGAAAAGTATTGGCTTTGGAGATTAACTTGGTTTATTCCTGGCTGTGCTACTTGGGAAAGTTACTTGAGTCCTCTCCCTTATGGTCTTCATTTAAAGAGACAGTAATGAGCCAGGCCTGCTGTGGGGCACGCCTGTAATCCCAGCGGCTTGGGAGACTGAGGCTCGCAGAGTTCAAAGCCAGACTCATCAGTTTAGTGAGTCCCTAGCAAGTTAGTGAGACCCTGCCTCAAAATAAAACATAAAAAGGGCTGGGTGTGTGGTTCAGTGGTTAAGTGCCCCTGGGTTCAATCCCTGGTACCAAAAAAAGAGAAGAGAGGGAGAGAGGGGGCAGGGGAGAGAGAGAAAGAGAGAAGAAGAAATGAATTTATTATTTCAGAACTTTAAGGATTGGTTATAATATATTTAAAATTCTATAGCACATAGTTCAGTAAATGCTAAATTTGTTGGGTGAGAGTTTAAGAACTTAGACATGTTAAGTCCTTGAGAGATTCTGAATTTGATATTCAAAGTTTACAGAGAATTTCTTTGGGAACATATTTTATTATTTGATGATTCCTGCTTAAAAACAAAAACAAAAACAACCAAACCAAACCAAACCAAACAAAAGATACCCAAAACTTTATGCAAGCTGCCACTCAGGAAAACTATAGGCATTTTATTATCGCAGAATTACAGGGTAGTTCATGAGTTAGGAAATGTTAAGAAAGTGAACATAAATTTTCAGGAGAATTATTTTGGAAGCACTCAGGCTTTCTGCTAAATTACTTTCAGAAAGTAATTTCCTTAATTTGAGAAATATTCAGATGTTTATGTGATATCTGTTCTGACTTAGAGGATTTCTCAGAGAATAATCTGAGAAACTTTGGATTGCATGAACTCTGCATTAAATTTAGGATTCAATTGAAAAAGTCAGATTGTACTGTTCTTGGAGGAAAAAAATTATATTTGACATCAGTTATACTAGATGGAGGAAATCTAATATGTATTATTATTATTTGAATTTTCTATGTCATTTGGTAAATACCAAAAGTTAATTTGGTGTTTATTTTAGGGCTTATATTTTACTTAAAAATAAAACCCAAAGCTAAGAGCCCAAGTATTTAGTTATCAAATTATAGTTAAATTTTTGTTTCTTTAAAATAGAATAAAATTATATTTAAAGATTATTCTTAAGAGATTTAAAAATATTGAATAAGATTAGCACTGAAGCATTTTATTGTAGCCTTTATCTATGAAATGCAGTTCTTCCATATTCCCAGTAGAGAGCAGCAGAAACACATTCTTTGGATTGAGACCACTTAAAAACAAAAAAATCTGAATGACTCATATGTTGGTTAAGTAATGATAGACAACAAATATCTGTAATACTTTATTTTATAGTTTATGTTGTTACATAATTTTAGTTATACAAATATGTAAATTAAAGCCATCAGAAAGCACCTTTCAGATTTATGAGCATATTTTACCCTGAAATCATAATTCTGGAGATTTAAATAATATATATTCTACGTATAATGCTTAGAACTTTTACCTATAAATGTTCTTAAACTGTTCCATGCACATTCATAAAACGAAATGTTCCCTCTTTTGCTTCTTAGAAACATCAAGTTTTTAAAAAATTTTTTAAAATTTGTTATTTCTGTTGCAAAATATACAAAAAAAGGAAATCCCACATTGGCAGCATTTTGTATTTCAAAATAGTACATTTTTAAAGTTTCCTCCTATTGAAAGATCAACCATCAATAGCTGTGGCTTAAAATCTGCATTATAAATGTATATTCTTAAGTTTAAGGATTTAAGATAAGAAAATTAGGAAATAAATGAACTTGAATTACAATTTTGATTTTCATATTTTACATCAGAGAATTTTCCACTCCTTTTCTGTGTACTAACAGTTTCTATCTGAAGAGTGAAACGTGGCTGATGAAATTATATGCACTGATGTTTGGGCCATTTCTCTCCTTCTACCCCATGCTTCTAGAGCAAAAGGTTGATGCTTGGCTATGTATTTTTGCTTTCTTTCCATTGGTTGGAAGTATGTTTTAACATTTACAAACGTTATGTAATTGTCTATGTATGTCATAGTCATGGTGAAATTGATTTTTACATGTATTTTAAATGCAAATTTATTTGCATTTATTTTTAAATTGATATTTAAAGTTAGTAGGAATGATATATTTCCATTAATTAGCCTTTCTTTTGAAATAAAACAAATGTGGTTAACATAAAAACATTTGCTATTCTGTTTTTTTCCAATTAGAAAGAAAAATACATGTAAAAATGCATTATATTGAGAAAGAATGGTAATAAATGGGATTGTATTGTATTTTTCCACTCAAAGTACCTAGCTGTCTTTTTTTTCTGGTAGATTATTAACTCGTAAAACATGGATATTCTGCTTCCTTTGTTAAGTTCCTTTGTACTGATTATAATGGTTGCCCAAATTAGTGAACATTTTTGACTGATTGACTTCAGTTTAAAGTACCAAAAAACTGAGCAATGTAAGCAAAAATGGAAATCTTGCTTCACTATACCTTAGGCCATATTAAACATAAATTGAAGCTGGTATGACATCAAATTTATGGGGAGAAAATGAAAAAGTGATTTAGGATTATTGTCCTTTAAGACTTGGGAAATCATTCTCTTTCAAGTTTCCAAGCATTTAATTATATGAATGTGAAAGTACTAGAAGTATTCGTGCCAGCATCTTCTAGAAGCTATTAAGGCCCAAATTTGCGTTCATTTTGAATTATAGACAATGATAATTTTTAATTACTTCTTGATTTTTGATAGACAGAACCAGTACTTTTAGCCAAATGAGCAAATATTTTGCTGTGAGAGCAATTGAAGAACATTATAAAACCTAAAGTGTTTGACATATTGTCTTTTAAATCTCACCTATGTCAATAATTCCTAAGTGAGCCTTATTCCTAGAGGGAATTTGACAGGTTTCTTTTAAGTACAACTTTACATAGCAATTATGAAATATGTTTACTTGTTCAAATATTTTACTTTTCTGAATTATTATTTTTATTTAGGTGATTAGAATAGCTAACTGGCAACGTGATTGAAGTTAAATTGATTTAAATATCTGTCATCCAACTGAGCATGTGTTAATAAAAAACCTTCTGTGGTATTCTTTTCTTTCATTTTGTATAGATCACAGCTGTTTAACCACATATATATAAGGTACCTTTTCCTGATAAAATGGAATTTTTAATGTAGTAATTATTAACATGTAAAATAGGGAATACTTAACTCTGGAAATAATATGGTGAAATTTTTGTAAATTTTACCAAATTGTAGATTATAATTTGAACATGAGGGACTGCTCTTAGTAATACCCAGCTGTAGCCATAGGGGGCTATAGTTATCTATTTGTTGTGAATATTTCATTCTATATCCAATTCTTCATTCACTATTCATTCACTGAAGTATGTGCTACAAAGAGACTTATGTTATCTTCATCTTTAAAGTAGGTTGTCTTTTATTGTTTCTATAGAGTTTTTATTCACGCACAGATTACATTTATTAAAAATAAAGTTTGTTCTCAGAGGAGATATATGTCAGCAGTATTGGAAAACTGAATAGTCACCTACGTGGGTGTTAAAATTCTCATTTCTCATCTATAAATGAAAACCAATAAATCAGGACTACTGAAAGTTCTGGTGGTATTGTTCCCAGTCTCAAGAACGCATATAATTTCAAATGATTTTCTGACTATAAATAGTAAGGCCTATGATGAAATCTTGACATTAATTTGCTTTTTTTTTTTAAATGAAATATTCCTTCCTCTTGTACTCTTTCTGGCTAAAAGGAAATTGATTTCTTCCTTAATAGTAATTTTTGTGTTTTCTTTCTCTTTTTTTTGGACAGAGGTTCTAAAAGACTACATCAAGCCAGATGGGAAATGTTTGGAATTGTTTGCCCGAAATTTACAGCCAGGTTGGACTAGTTGGGGCAATGAAGTTCTCAAATTTCAGCATGTGGATTATTTTGTTGCTCTTGAGTCTGGATGCTGACTATGGCCTTAATTAAAATAGAGCTTTTCCTCAGTGTTTCCTCTCTCCTTCTCCCATCATTCAAACTCATTTTTTTCTTTTATCACCAACAATTATGCTTAGACACATAAAAAAGATTTGGGCTTTTAGTAAAGTGACCAGAAATGACTATTCTTCATGTAATTTTAAGATGGATTTGATTTCCCTTATTATTATATTCCATATTATTCCGGACTCTCTACAATTAAAGAAGTTAAAATGAAGGCAGAAGTGTGTGTTATTGAATAACTTCAGAGAGCTTGTACTGTGGACCACATATCCTGCTTATTTGTATGTGATTGATTTGGCCTAGATGATGTTATTAAAAAAAAATGGATCCCTCATTCTAAAAACTTAGAAATTTCACAATTGAAGTCCAGATTTCTGCTTCTCTTTAATCATCAGAAGCTCTGGGTACACCAAGGTCTGTGTTCTTTCCTGGCATTGACCTGCAGCACCTAGTGGAGGGGGCTCACTTGGGATGGACCATGCGCTGTCCAGTTTACCACAGTACAACTTCCTCTGTGCTGCTTGCTGGCCCCTGTCTGACTTGAATTTGTAGCCTCTGGTATAATCCTTACATTTCTGGGAAAAGCATCCAATCACTGCCAACTCGTGTATCAGTGGATTGAGTTTATGTGATGGTTTTGGAAGATTTTAAATTTAACTCAGGGTGGCTTTTCAATCACTGCTTAGCTTTGCTTGTTTTTCTAGAAGAAAATTAAAAGATATTTCTTATAAAAATGTCAAAACATAAACACTGAAAAACATTTATATTATTTACAGATTTTCTACAAATAAATACTTTTCTACTAAGAAAAAACTGTGTTTTTTGTTTGTTTTGTTATTTTTTATTTTTATGGTGCTGGAGACCAAACCCAGCGTCCTGTTGGTGTGAAGAGAGTGCTCTGCCTCTGTAGCTCAGTAGTAGAGCACTTTCCTTGCCCCTAGCGAGTGAAATATTTTGACTAAAATGGTTCTTTGAAAAGTATGCTGATTTATTATGTATTACCTTTTAAATATTGTGATATAGTTTTTATGTCATAAAATTCCCCAATTTCCAGTATAGCTTTGAGTGAGGTTTAAAAACATGCCGTTGTCTACCTACCACCATGGTCCTCATAGGGTACATCCCTTCACCCCAACTCTCCTGTGTCTCTTCACAGTCAATATCTTCCTCCTGGAAAACAGTGATTTGCTATGGTTAGTTTTACTTTTTTTAGTATTTCATTTAAATAGAATCATATAGTGTATTGTATCTGTCATTAGCATTTTTCAAGAAGAATATACTATATACAAACAAACTGTACATATTTTTTTTTTTTTTTTGGTACTGGGGATTGAACTCAGGGGCACTCCACCACTGAGCCACATCCCCAGCCCTATTTTGTATTTTATTTAGAGACAGGGTCTCACTGAGTTGCTTAGGGCCTCGCTAAGTTGCTGAGGCTGGCTTTGAACTCGCGATCCTCCTGACTCAGCCTCCCAAGTGCTGGGATTACAGGTGTGTGCCCCTGCACCCGGCTCAAACTGTACATATTTAGTAAGTAAAATGTTAGATGAAATGGCTTTTTGAAAGGCTTGCCAGTTTATCAATTTTGTCAAATAAAAATTTGTTGTTTTTAAAGTTTGTTCATTTTTTTAAATAAATTTTATTTTTCGGTGCATACTAATTACACAGAATAGTCAGTTTCATTGTGGCATATTCACACATGCACATGACATTAATTTGATCAATTTCACTCACCAGTACCTTCCCTTGTCCTCTCTGTCCTCACCTCCTCCTATAACCCTTTCTCTATTCTAGTGTTCTAGTGATCTCCCTCTCCCATTTTTTTTTTTTTTAATCTTTTTTCCCCTGACATGAGAGAAAACATGACACTTGTCTTTCTGAGTCTGGCTTATTTCATTTAACATTATGTTCTCCATTTTTCTGCAAATCCCATAATTTCTACTTTATAGCTGAATAAAACTCCATTATGTATATATATACCACATTTTCTTTATTAATTTGTTGATGGGTACCTGGACTGGCTCATAACTTGGCTATTGTGAATTGTACTGCTAAAAATATTGATGTTTCTCATCACTATAGAAGATTTTAATTTGATGCCATCCAATTTATTGATTCTTTGTAGTGTTTCTTCAACTACAGGAGTCCTATTGAAGAAGTCGCTATTAGGCCTCTTTTTTTTTCTTGGTAACTAAATGGCTTTATTTTTTAACCATCTTTAGAACTGTCATTCATTGCATTAGTGTCTTTGGGTAGAGGGTGTTGCAGAGAGAGAAAAGAGGCTGTAAATGTGGACCAACTCCTTAGCTTGCCATTAAGAGTCCTTATGAGCTGGCCTTTCTCTTCCAATCCTTCCCCAACTTTCTGCTTCCAACAAAGATTCTGGTTCTGTTAACTGTTCATATTTTGCTTACCTTTCCTTTTAAAAAAAATGTTAAAAAAATTTTGATTCATTGTACACAAATGGGGTATAACTAAAAGTTTGTTCATTTTTTAAGTGTGAGGATGGTACCAGAGGTGTAACCTGTGTTGATAGAGGTGTTCTAACTTGTTATTTAAGAGGAAAAAAGTTAAATTTAAAGCAAACTTTTCATAACCTCATAGGAAGTTCTTTTCAGATTCATTTGGTACTTCTAGATTTCATATAGTTTTGTGGAAACACTTTATCCTTACCAAGTTTTTGGACTTTAATTTTTGCATCATGAATACTGATATTGAAAGAGATAAAGAGAATTTTTTTTCAATGATTCTGGTATTCAAGTGGCAAGAGTTCTAGTCTTAGCTCTCCTCCTAAGTTGTACAATTTCTGGATCTCATTTGTACCACCTTTTTAATTATTAGGCTCTTTTTGAACAAAGGATGATTCTGCAAAGTATAACATTTACCTTATGAGAACAAAAGTAAAAGGGTATAATAGTGAACTTTGACATTGTTACCATTCAGTTTTAGTCAACTGACCTGATGAATTTACGTATTTAAAAAAAATTATTTTATAGTTGTAGATGGACAGCATGCCTTTATTTTATGTTTATTTTTATGTGGTGCTAAGGATTGAACCCAATGTCCCACACATGCTAGGCAAGTGCTCTGCCAATAAGCTAGGGCCCCTGCCTGAATTTGGATATTAATAAGGTGTTTTTATTCAGAGCTTTTTCCAACTTGTAAAATTTTTTGTATTTTTTTCACTGTCGACTTTAACTGGTTTAAGTCTTTGAAGACTCTGTAATACAGCTTGGGCAAAATGGAACTAACATTTGTTGAGTAATATGTGCTACTCTGTCCTACGCTTTTTATAAATTTTGTTGCATTTAATATTTGTACAACCTTGGAAGTAGATACTATCTTCATTTAAGTTGAAAAAACTGAAGCCAAAGAGTTTATTTTGTTGGTAAACACTTAGTTCTAAGTTTTGAAACTATGATTAGCAGGCATAGTTACCTGACTCTAAAGCCTTTGCTGTATTCTATATAAGAACATGGAAAACTAATCAAATGACTAAGTGATATAATTTCTAAAATGATACTGTTATACTCTAGTCTGTCCATTCTACCTCTAGTTTGGGTTGATTTGTACTTAGAGGCCATGGATTTACAGTGGCCATTCGGGGCAACCCATATGAAGAATCCTCCCAGCCATTTTGCTTCCCTATGACTAACGTCCCTCAAGAAACTTTGGGGGAATCTTGCCTCTTAACATCATATCCTAGGAATTCTTGGCCTTTCTCTCAATTCTCTTTCACCCTCTCACACAGAGTCCATCGGTGTAAAATCACAGAACAGTTAACTACTTTTTGGGTAGCATATCCTCTTTAACTTGAGCCTCTTTGCCACTCACCTTCCTTTCTTGTTCTGTCTTTCTTTGTACCCTCTAGTCAAAGTTTGACTTAGTTTCTTTGAGTTCTCTTGATTACTGTAGGCACGTAGGCAGTCTTTATTTTTTGTCCCTGGGGTAGTTGGTAGTACGGTAGTGTAGACTGTAGTGTGCTACAGTCAGTGCAGTGTAAAGCCAACTCAACTAGGTTTTAATCCCAGTTAGCAAGTCTTGGGCAAGTCTCTAGGCCTTGGTTTCTCCATCCATAGATACAAGAAATAATAGAAATACCTAATAGAGTTGTTATGAGTATTATATGAATTACCACATGGAAGGCAAACCAGGTTCAGGGGCATGCCTGTACTACTCAGACTACTCTAGAGGTTGAGGCACAAGGATTACTTGAGCCCAGGAATTCAAGGCCAGCCTGGGAAATAGTGAGAGCCTGTCTTAGAGGCAGACCACATCAGACCACCGTGAAAGGCACTTAGAGTAGTGCTTGGAATGTTTTAAGCACTCAGTAAATGTGAGGATCCCTTGCATATTTTTCAGTTTCAGGTCTGGAAATTTCTTTTTAACACTCTGGACTCCAAATCAGGGAACTCATTAGAAGTTAAATGTTAGCTCCATTTCTTTGCCTGGGCATTTCCAAACTGCCCATACACTTTTGCTGTCTAAATAGCCTTTTAAAAAAACCCTTTTGGTTTAGATTTTCTAATCTGTACCTGATTTCATACAGTTAGGTATACAATCTTCCTTTGTTCCTATTATGGTCCTACATAAAAATTAAAAACAAAACAAAGGCCATGTGTGGCTTTGGGACTGCCTTATTTGCTTTTTTTGTTCTATTCCTGCTGTAGGCTTCATCTACCATGTCCTGTTCTAGATTTCCAAATTATTTGACTCAAACTCGTTCTTACAAAAAATCTCTTACCTTTTCAGACTTACTGCCCTGGAGACACATATCTTGAGAGAATTCTTACATAATCAGCTTTGGCAACATTGGGTTTTCTACTGATGTAATTCAAAGGAGGATTGCAGTCACTTCAAGGGAACTTCCTTCCTTTGATGCTGCCTGATTCACCTCATTTGTCGTATCATGTATCTCTGGCCTGCACATCTGGGGAAACACCAGAGCACTCTTTTGCTTAGTTCTCTGGGTACCAGAGTTCTTTTACTTAAGTTTTCTAACTTTATCCTCAGAGCACTTTTATGAAGATTTAGTGAGGGATAGATTTACAGAGACTAGAGGATACTGCTTATAACCAAGATGAATTCTGTTCTGATTCCTCACTTAACACACTTTATGTTGTACTATTTGCTAATGAACTTGTGATCTTAATTATAGATCTATCAGCTACTAATCAGAGGGTAAATTTTGTGACCTGGAGCAAATTGCAAATTTAGCATGATGCTTACACAATCACCCAAACATGTTTTTCAGTATCCAATGTCATCAATCTTGAGGTTTTTTTTTTTTTTTTTTTTTTTTTTTTTTTTTTCCCCGTGCTGGGGAATGAACCCAGGGTCTTGAACAGGTTAGGTAAGCACTCTACCACTGAGCCACACCCCCAGCCCTTTCTAAAAAAAAAAAAAAAAATTAATACAAAGAACCCAATCAATAAATGGGCTAAGGAACTGGGCAGACACTTCACAGAAGAAGATACACAGATGATCAATAAATATATGAAAAAGTGCTCATCATCTCTAGTAATTAGAGAAATACAGATTAAAACCACCCTAAGTTTTCATCTAACTCCAATTAGAATGGCTATTATGAAGAACACAAGCAATAATAAGAGTTGGTGAGGATATGGGGAAAAAGGTACACTCATACATTGCTGGTGGAGTTGCAAATTGGTGCAGCCACTCTGGAAAGCAGTATGGAGATTCCTCAAAAAACTTGGAATGGACCCACCATTTGACCCAGCTATCCCACTCCTTGGTTTATACCCAAATGACTTAAAATCAGCATACTGCAGTGATGCAGCCACTTCAATGCTCATAGTTGCTCAATTTACAATAGTGAGATTGTGGAACCAACCTAGATGATGCAATATTACTCAGCCATAAAAAAGAATAAAATTATGGCATTTGCTGGTAAATGGATGGAATTGAAGAATATCATGCTAAGTGAAATAAGCCAAGCCCCCAAAAAACCAAAGGCTGAATGTTTTCTCTGATAAGTGTGGATGATGATACAAAATGGAATGGGGGAGGGGTGGCAGGTGGGGGAACGAGAAGAATGGAGGAACTTAGGATGGTGTAGAGGAAAATGGGGCAGGAGGGGGTGGGAGAAGGCAAGATAGACTGAGACAGTATTACCCTATGTATATGTATTTTTTTTTATAAATAAAAAATTATTTTTAGATGGTCTTGCTATGTTGCTAAGGTTGGCCTTGAACTTGTGATCATCCTGCCTCAGCCTCCCAAGTAACTAGGATTAGAGGGTGTGCATCACCATACCTGGCTTAATCTTGACTTCTCTTTTTTTAAAATATATTTTTAGTTGTTGATGGACCTTTATTTTATTCCTTTCTTTATATATGGTGCTGAGAATTGAGCCCAGTGCCTCACACATGTGAGGCAAGTGCTCTGCCACTGAGCCACAATCTTAGCCCCTACTCTTGACTTCTTCTTCTTTTTTTTTTTGGTGAAAGAGGAAAATTTTTTTATCAATTAATTAATTTTTGGACTTCATTTCGATTCATTGTACATGAATGGGGTACAATTTTTCATTTCTATGGTTGTGCATAATATAGATTCATACCATTCATGTAATCATATATGTACATAGGGTAATGATGTCTATCTCATTCCACCATTTTTCATACACCCGCCCCCCTGCCCCTCTCATTTCCCTCTTCATAATTTAAAGTTCCTCCATTCTTCTCTCGCGCCCCACTTCCCCAACCTGATTATGTATCATCATCCACTTATCAGGGAAAACATTTGGCCTTTGGTTTTTTGGGATTGGCTTATTTCACTTAGCATGAGATTCTCCAATTCCATCCATTTATCCGCAAATGCCATAATATTATTATTCTTTATGGCTGAATAGTATTCCATTGTGTATATATACCACAGCTTCTTTATACATTCATCTGTTGAAGGGCATCTAGGTTGGTTCCACAGTCTAGCTTTTGTGAATTGATCTGCTATAAACGTTGATGTTGCTGTGTTACTGTAGTATGCTTATTTTAAGTCTTTTGGGTATAAACTGAGGAGTGGGATAACTGGGTCAAAAGGTAGGTTCATTCCAAGTTTTCTGAGGAATCTCCATACTGCTTTCCAGAGTGGCTATACCAATTTGCAACTCTACCAGCAATGTATGAGTGTGCTTTTTCCCCCACATCCACGCCAACACTTATTATTGCTTGTGTTCTTGATAAAAGTCATTTTAATTGGAGTTAGATGAAATCTTGGAGTTGTTTTAATTTGACTTCTTAATATCTTTTGAGATTTTAATGACAGTAGTTGGACTAATAACCTGAGTGCAACTCAGTATTACTCAGAATCTAATGAGCAGTTAAACCCTTTGATATGAGCCTTTAGTTTTTTTTCCCCCCAGGCAATTATATTTTAATTATTTAAGTTCACATTTTAAGTTCACATTATAGGGAAGCTCCTCTGAAAAACACTCACTTGGACATGAAGTTGTTTAGGTGATTAAAAAGGGGGAAATTCAGTAAGGTAAGTACAGGTGCAAAGGACTAGGGTTTCCATTACCAGTGGTTGGTCCATATAAATTAACCTAAAGCTCCATAGGGAGACTTAATGAAAATCATGGTTGTATTGACCAATCTGCTCCAGCTTGAAAACAAGTCAGAACTATCATGTAAACTAACTCCAAAACCAGTCTTTCCCCACTCTGAGTGGCTAACCTACATCTCCAGGGGATTCTGTGAACTTGAGTGAACCTCTTGGACTTTTCTAATATAACTCCAGATCTCTGGAACTATAATAAACAAATTGATTTCTAAGAGTGGGAGAGCATGAGGAAACTTTTTTAGATTAGACAGACCTAATTACTTGTGTCAATGGATGATATTGGATATTGGATATTCATTAGCAAAGGCAAATTAATAGTCATTTATGGTATTAAAATTGTTTTTAGGCCTGGGGGTTTAGCTCAGTAGTAGAACATGTACTTAGCATATACAAGGTCCTGAGCTGAATCCCAGCATCCCATCACCCAAAATTGTTTTTAATTAATATCCTTTAAGAAAATCATAGTGCCTAGACAACTTTTTTAACCTACTTCCTCCAACACTGCCACATGTACCTTGGGTGTTAATCAAACTGAACTTTTTGCTATTTGGAGGCCCTTCTCTTTTGCTCATGGTACTGCCTCTGCTAGGGAAAAACGAGCTAGACTTTGGGATCAGCTGGGTCTACATATTGGTTTTGATATTTAGCTTTTGAGTGGCTTTGAACAATTCAACTATGTTATCTTGAATTTCTTTTCTGAGGATTAAGAAACCTTGTAGGATTATTATGAAGATGAAGTAAAATGACATAAATGAAGGGGTCTAGAAAGGGCCTGATACCTAGAAGGTGTTCAGTATAGGCTCATTTCTTTTTGGTTCCTGGCAACACTTTATTTCTTGATCCTCTTTTAACTATTCTTACATTTTTCATTGGTGTATGATAGTTGTTCATAATGACGGGATTCATTGTTGCATATTTGATATGCATACGATCTAAGAATATAACTTGGCCAATGTCATTCCCCAGTATTTCCCCTTTCCCTTCCCTCCTTCCTCCCCGTTTTCTGTACGGATTTTCCTGAGATTCCACCTCCCACCTTTTCCTTTTTCCTCTCTAGTTTCTACATGTGAGAGAAAACATGATCCTTGACTTTTGAGTTTATTTAGTTTGCTTAACATAATCTCAAATTCAATCTGTTTTCCTGCAAATGACATAATTTCATTCTGCTTTAGGGCTAAATAAAACTCCATTGTGTATATGTACCATATTTTCTTTATTCATTTATCCATTGATGTACAACCAGGCTGGTTCCATAGTTTGACTGATGTGAATTGTGCTGCTATAAACATGGGTAATGTATGCATCACTTAATTTTTTAGGATAAATGCTGAGGTCTTGACCCTATTTTTTTTTTAAACTTATTTTGAACTAATTTTAGACTTACAGAAAAGTTGCAAAAGCAGTATAGAAAGTTTCCAGCTATTTCACCTTGTAACTTCTGTAAAACCTACTACTTTATGATTAGAGGTAATCATTCTCAGAGCCTTGTGCATGCTTTCTTGTAGAACACTTATTAAGTTTATATTATCTATTTTCTGTGTTTAAAGAAAAGGATAGGATTTAAAATATTTATTTACCAGACGGTCGTATCTGTATTGAAATTGCACATAAAAACAGGAAATCCTTCAGTGGACAACTTTCATATGTTATGTAAACTAACAACAGTTTGAAACTGTTTTAGTTTCATTGTAAAAAGTGCTATAATGAACCACTTTTAAAAGATTTCTTAAAGGGCTAGGGATATAGTTCAGTGAGAGTGTTTTTGCTTAGTATGTATAGGCCCTGGGTTTGATCCTGTATACAAAAACAAATAACAACAACAAAAAAGAAGTTCTTAGTAGATAAACCATAAGAAGAACTCATACAGAATGCAGTACACAACAACTATGTGTCAGTTATACAATCTAAAAGCTAAAGGCCCAGGAGTTTTATCCTGAACTTGGAAGACAGAGCCTTCAGAGCTGGTCTCTGGTACAACATTTTGAACTTCCTCTTCTTCTGCTGAGAAATTAGTCCTGTGATAGTCAACTTTTTATCACTGTGACAAAATACCTGAGAAAATCAAGGGTTTATTATGACTCATGGTTTCAGTCCATGGTTGACAGGCTCCATTGCTTTTAGGCTTGTGGCAAGGCAGAACATCATGAAAGAAGGTGCGTTGGGGGTGGGGTAGGGAGGGAAAGAGAGAGAAAGAGGAAGACGGGGAAGAGGAGGAAGGGGAGGGTTGGGGAGGGGAAGGGGAGACTGGGGACAAGAGATACTCTTCAAGGGCATGCCTTCATTGACCTACCTCTCCAACTATGCACCACTTGTTACAGTTTTTAGCACCTCCCAAGAGTCTATTCAATTATGAACCCATCAATAGATTAATCCACTGATGAGATCAGAGACCCCCATTGATCCAATCACTTCCCCAGTGCCTCATCTTTGAAGGAATTGGGAACCAAGACTTCAACACATACTAAACCTTTGAGGGACATTCCAGATCAAGCTATGCTGCCTTTTCGTCAAGCTTCATGAAACCATGTACATTTTGTCCAAGCCTTCCCGTTCTCCAATTGCTATACTAAATTTTTCAGTTTCGTCTAGTTTCTCAGCAACTTGAAAGATACTTCAATGACGTCCAGAATAATATTGGTGTCTTTAGCAATTAAGAAGTTCATCAACTAACTTTTATTATGTCATCATGGGCAAAGTGTATAATCTGCTGAACTGTTCTATCACTGGTATATTTAGTCACAGCCCATACTGTTTACTTCTGAGTCTTTTGTTTGTTTGTTTTTTTCAGTACTGGAGTTTGAATCCAGATGTGTTCTGAGCTACATCTCCAACCCTTTTAAATTTGATTTTGAAACGGGGTGTTGCTGAGGCTGGCCTCAAACTTGAGATCCTCTTGCCTCACACTCCCAAGTTGTACTTCTGTGTATTTAAGTCTGCCTTGGAGAGAATACCACTGAAGTCTGGTACTAATCCAGGATGCATAGTTTGTTATATCTGGTCCTGATGGCCAGTTGTGATGTTTGACATTGTCCATGTAGCTTCTGTAAAGAGAGTGGAATTGGCACTTACCCGGATGATCAGGAGACAATGATCAAGATGTCTTATATAAGTCAGAAACAGCAGTGCATGTGCATTCTTACATAACCACGTGATGCCATGTTTGGCACAATCCAGAAGTATTAGCAGATAGCTGCTGAGCTATTTCCTACCTTCCGGATGGTCCAAATGAACACATTGAAGTGGTTGAGAAGAAGGAGTTGCAACCCAACTTGTGAAACTTCTAAGAACTTCTAAATTCATGCCAATTACAATTTCTGAACTAAGAGCCACAGGGAATATTGTCACTGAAACAGATGAGCAGACCAGGTTGTGATAGATATAGTAACACTTGCCATCTTTCCCAGCCTACTAACTAACCCCATGTATATATGAGATAACATGCTGATAAACTTTGATTTGTTTTTCCATTGTTAATCTCTTTTGTCACAGGGACCCCAGTCAAGAACTTATAAAGACAGATGGAAAATTATCTTTTACTCCCTCATATCAACATACTTGGAACTGCTGATATTTAGTGAATGAATGAACTGATTCTTGACTTCCAATTATCTTTGGATTTAATTGAATAGATATGACTCCTGCAAGAAATTAGTAGAACATAACAAAACACAGAATATGGTAAAAAACTGAGAGCTGTGGAACAGATGGAAAGCAATGCAGAAGTTTAGGGATCATGAAACAGGATGAGAAATGGAGAGCAGGAACTATGTCCTGATTAAATTTTGGTTTATTTCTAACTCTGCTGGCTATAATATAGTTACCAGAGAGTAGGCAGCTAAAATGTGCTGGTTCAGAAAAATTACAAAGGAATAATTTTATTTTCTAGATTGCAAACTTTACAAAATTATTTTCCTAGAAATTTAGAAGGTATTAAAGCACACAATTTTTTTGATTTAGCAGAATTAGAGGTTAAACTTACTGATTAATTTTTTTAAATGTATTTCTTTGCATTCTCCATATTTTAAATGAATCACGCTTATTTATTTATTTTTAGTACTGGGGATTGAAACAAAGAGCATGTTGCCACTGAGCTACAGCCTTTTTAAAAAGTTTTTTATTTTTATTTTTTATTTTGAGACAGTCTCACTAAGTTGGTGAGGCTGGCCTTGAACTTGTGAACCTCCTACCTCTGCCTCTCAGGTTGCTGAGATATGCACTACCATGTCTGGCAAAATTACAAATATTTTAAATGTACAGCTCAATGAGTTTTGACTTACAGGTACATTCATGAAATCACATCACAAACAAAGCAAACACAATTATCATCACCCCTAGTTTTCTCATGGCCCTTTATAATCCATCTCTTCCCCAATTGCTACCTGCATCCAAACCCCAGTCACTGATCTGCTTTCTGCACTAGAGAGTTGTTTGCATTTTCCAGTATTTTACATAGATAAAATCATGCAGCACATATATTCTTTTCGGTGGGGGCTGACTGTTACTCAGTGTACTGTCTACTTGACCTAGTTAAATTTCTACCCCACATTAATTTTATTTATCTTTGAGAAGAGGAGGCCTGGAGGTTGAAATTTTTTCTGCATAGTGATAGATAACACTGACCAGACTCCAAATGGCTGCCCAAATGAGCTCAAGAAAACCTCAAACTTCTTTGAATCTAATTTCCATACTGATGAACACACCTACTAGCCATCATGATAGGAAGCATCAGATTATATAAAAGGAATGAAAAGAGGTGGCACCCGAGTTCCAGGAAACCTCTTGGCCACTGATTAAACTTGTGCCATTGACATTCAACTTCAGTTTTATTTTTGACCTTATGGAAAAATATCCTGACGGGCCACCAAATTCTGGTAACTACTTTTTTTCCCCTAGCATAATTACTTTTAGATTCATCCATTTTGTTGTATTACTAACTCATTCCTTTTTACTGCTGAGTAGTATTCAATTGTATGGGTATGATATATTAACATCACAAGTTAACCACAATCATAAGGTTTAAATTACTAGCTCAGTGCTTTAGGTCAGAAATTTCAGGCAGTGTGGGCTGGGTTTATTGTTTAGGATCTTACAAAGTCAAAAGCAAGGTGTTTCAGTGAATCTTTTTCCCCACATCCTTGCCAACATTTTTTTTTTTTTTGAACCAGGGATTGAACTCAGGGACACTTGGCCACTGAGCCACATCCCCAGCCCTATTTTGTATTTTATTTAGAGACAGGGTCTCACTGAGTTGCTTAGGGCCTCGCTAAGTTGCTGAGGCTGGCTTTGAACTCGCGATCCTCCTGACTCAGCCTCCCAAGTCGCTTGGATTACAGGCGTGCACCACCACGCCTGGCTCCTTGCCAACATTTATTGTTACTTGTATTCTTGATAATTGCTATTCTGACTGGATTGAGATGGACTCTTAGGGTAGTTTTAATTTTCATTTCTCTAATTCCTAGAAATATTGAACATTTTTTCGTATATTTGTTGACCATTCACACTTCTTTTTCTGTGAAGTGCCTCTTCTGTTCCTTTGCCCATTTATTGGTTGGATTATTTGTTTATTTGTTTTTTGTGTTAAGTTTTTAGAGTTCTTTATATATCCAGGAGATTAATGCTCTATCTGAGGTGCAGGAGGCAAAGATTTTCTCCCATTTTGTAGGCTTTCTCTTCATGTTCTTGATTGTTTCCTTTGCTGTGAAGAAGTTTTTTAGTTTGAAACCATTTCATTTATTGATTCTTTTTTTTTGTTTTTAGTTGTTGATGGACCTTTATGGACCTTTATTTTATTTATTCATTTATATGCAGTGCTGAGAATTGAACCCAGTGCCTCACACATACTAGGCAAGCACTCTACCACTGAACCACAACCCAAGCCCCTCATTTATTGATTCTTGATTTTACTTCTTGTTCTTTAGGAGTCTTGTTGAGGAAAGTTGGTTCCTAACTTTGATGGAGAGTTGGGTCTATATTTCCTTCTAGTAGACACAAGGTCTCTGGTCTAATGCCTAGGTCCTTGATCCACTCTGAGTTGAGTTTTGTGCAGGGTGAGATATAGGGGTTCAATTTCATTCCATTATAGATGGATTTCCAGTTTTCCTAGCACCATTTGTTGAAGAGGCTATCTTTTCTCCAACGTATGTTTTTGGCACCTTTGTCTAGTATGAGATAACTGTATTTATGTGGGTTTGTCTCTGTGTCTTCTGTTCCACTGGTCTTCATGTCTGTATTGGTGCCAATACCATGCTGTTTTTGTTACTATAGTTCTGTAGTATAATTTAAGGTCTGGTATTGTGATGCCTCCTGATTCATTTTTTTTCACAAAGAATTGCTTTGGCTTTTACATTGCTGGTGGGACTGAAAATTGGTACAACCACTCTGGGAAAGCAATGTCGAGATTCATCAGAAAACTTGGAATGGAACCATCATTTTACCCAGTTATCCTACTCCTTGGCATATCCCCAAAGGGCTTAAAATCAGCATACTACAGTGACACAACCACATCAATGTTTATAGCAGCTCAATTCACAATAGCTAAGCTATGGAACCAACCTTGGTGCCTTTCAAAAGATGAATGAATAAAGAAAATGTGGCATATGTACACAATGGAATATTACTCAGCCATAAAGAAAAATTAAATTATGGCATTTGCAGGTAAATGAATGAAACTGGAGACTACCATGCTAACTGAAATAAGTGAATTCCAAAAAAAAAAGCAAAGGTTGAATGTTCTGTCTGATATGTGGATGCTGACTCACAAAAGGTGGTGGGGGGGCATGACAGGGAGAAGGGAAGAGAAAGTTCGTTGGCTTAGATAAAGGGGAATGAAGGGAAGGGAATAAGAATGACAGTAGAATGAATCAGACATAGTTTTCCTATATTCATATATGAATACACAACCAGTGTAACTCCACATAATGTACAATCACAAGAATGGGATCCTAATTAGAATGGATTGTATTCCATGTGCATATAACATGTCAAAATACACTCTACTGTTGTGCCTATCTGAAAAGAACAAATAAAAAAAAGGTACAGACTACTAGAAAGGATGCATAGGATGATTCCGCACAATATAAAACAAAATCACCTCTATCACATACAACCTGGGGTTCAATCCCCAACACCAAAAATCATATAATAATAATAATAATAATAAGTAAATAAATAAATAAACGGAACAGTACACTTAAAAAAAAAGCAAGGTGTTGTCTAGGCTGGGCTCTTAGCTGGATGTTCTAGGGAAGAGAACCTTTTCAGTCTCACTCAGGTGAAAAGCAGAATTCAATTCTATAAGACCAAAGTACCCATTTCCTTTGCTGGCTGTTGGCTAGCAGTTGTACCTTCTAGAGGCTGGTCTTTGGTTGTCTTAGTTTGTGGAGGCTGCTCTCTGGAGGCCTTTCTACCTTCAAAATCAGATTGAGTCCTTACTCTAAATCTTGCTGATATCCCTTTATGCTACCCTTTGGAGAAAAGTCTGTGCTTTTAAAGACTTTTGTGATTAGATTCAGCCCACCTGATAATATCTCTTTTTAAGTATTCTTAAAATTTGAGTTGTTAATGTTTTGTTGAAGATTCTTCGGTCTAAATTCATGATCTATTTGCCTCTAGTGTTCTCATTTTGTACCGTCTTTCTGGTTTTATTATCAGTGTAATACTAGCTTCATATTATGAGTTGGGGAATGTTTCCTCCTCTTCAGTTTCTTAGAGATTAATTCTTTAAATGTTGGGTGCAATTTGCCAGTGGAATCATCTGGACCTGGAGATTTCATTTATGGGGAGTTCTTAAATGACAAATACATTTGAGTGCTTATGGGATTATTTAAATTTTCTAATTTAATCTTGGTATATTTTGACAATTTGTGAATTTTGAGGAATTAATCTTTTTCTTTTGAGTTGTACAGTAGTTCTTTTTTTGTT
>JAJEJO010047215.1:83071-193636 GCA_020662805.1 Glaucomys volans
CGCGATCTCCGCAGCTGGCGGCCCCAGGAAGCTGGAAATGGACCCCCTTGGCCTGGGAAGCCACCAAACTCAGAGCAGTTCCAACTCCCCTCTGGAGTCAGCGATCTCAGGGGCTCGGGGCAGACCCCTCCCGGTGCAGCTGGATGCCAAAGGAAGCTGGAAACAGAACTTCTCCGCCAGTTAAGCCGCCAAAATGGCGTGGATTAGTGGATTAGTTCCAACTCCCTGCCGCTGGAAGTCCCAGGTAACCCGAGATGCTCGGTCTCCGCCTGGGAAGGCCACCGGCCGGTGTCGGAGCCGCGGCCAGCGACTCCAAAGCGCTGCTGGGGACCCAAACTCACCCGTTGGCTGGCGCAGACCCAGGTCGGCGGCTCCGAAGCAGCTGCCGGGCCGGCGCTCCCGGATGGCAGCGGCCTGTGGCGGGGCCGAGCCCAGCCCAGCAGAGTTGGCTCCGGAGCGGCGACTGGGGATCCCCTATATGTGCCTTGAATATAAAATCTCGTTGAGAGTCATATTCCTGCTGTTTGAATCCCGAGCAAGTAGGAATCCACGGAGCAAGTAGGAATGCAGCCTTCCTCTAGTCCGCCATCTTGGATCTCCTATTTATTTATTTTTTTTTGTGGTGCTAGGAATTGAACCCAGGGCCTTATGCATGCGAGGCAAGTGCTCTACCAACTGAGCTATATTCTCAGCCCCAGTAGTGTCTTTTGAAGAGAAAATTGCAAAATATTGAAGTCAGTCATCCTTTTTTATTATTGAACTTATGATCAGGATACTGTAGCAATGACTTGGATGTTATTTAGGAATGCTTTTATCTCATACCAACTCTAGTATCACTCTGTTTCCACTTTCTTCCTTTCAGATTGGCTCATGGGGTTCCTGAGAGGACTGACTTATCAGGAGGTTAGCCACCCTGTCTGAATTCACTGGAAACAGCCATGACCTGAAAATGAACTGAACAGGATTCTGGGTAGTAAATAGCTACAACTTGGTTCTTAATTCTACAGAACATTGGCTCTCAAATGGCATGAGGAGAATGGTGTGGGATTTTGGAGTGAGAAAGTAGACAAATGAATCTTGTTTTTACCTGTAGGAATACCTCAGTTGGAGATAAGACCAACTTTCTAGTTTTGGTGGAAGATTGGAAGGACAAGACAGAGAAATGCTTAATAATCTTTATAGCTGCTTATTTTTGATTATTGTGATTATTTCAATAGGATTGCAAATAGAGTTTTCCTTCTTTCCTTTTTCTGTGCTGGAGATCAAAGCCAGGGCCGTGCACAGCCCTGGAAGTACTCTAACACTGATCCACACCCCCATGCCCCTGGAGTTTTCTTTCTCTTGATATCATATTGGTATCAATATTCTTCGAGTTCTTCATAGCAATTGTTCTTCTAAGGTCGATCTTTAAACTCATTTCAGCTCATTGAATTTAGGTTTGAGAGATATTCAGGACATTCAATAGGGAGATGTTTGTGTTTCTCTTAGTTTACCAAAAATGAAACTAAAAAAAAAAGATAAACAGACATAGCAAATATTAATAGGTCCAAATATATTTTGCATACCAAATTTAGAAAGACAGTAATTTTAACCTTTGGAATGTTTTCCTCATTTTGACAAATTCAGGACTGATTTTCATAAAAGAAAAAATGATTGAGTTGGTTAAATGGATATTGTAGTGGCTTTTTCTAGACTCTGCAAAGCTTAAGGAACTTACGAGTGCCCTTCCCTCCTGGAGAAAAGGAACTCAGTTTACAATGGAGTCCTGAGGTACACACAACTAGACTGTAGGGAGGTCCTTGGCATAAGGGGAAGATTTTAAAAGGAAATACAAAGAGCTTACAAGTGCTTTTATACTTTTTTCCCCTATTTTTTGATGATTGGTTTATTTATTTATTTATTCTGGTACTAGGGATTGAACCCAGGAGCACTTAACTACTGAGCCACATCCCCAGCCCTTTTTATTTTTGATTTTGAGACAGGGTCTCACTGAGTTGCTTAGGGCCTTGCTAAGTTGCTGAGGCTGGCTTTGAACTCACGATCCTCCTGCCTCCACCTCCTGTGCTGTTGGAATTACAGGTGTGCACCACCATGTGTGGCTTGGTCGTCTGTTTTGGATCTCTTCCTCTCCCATTCCTTTTCCTACCCTTTCTTTTCCGTGCCCTCTCTTTGTTCCTCTGCAAGATGACTGACAAGAAGGATGTAGGGCTACCTTTCCTTTCGCTTAGAGGATGCCCTTGGAAAGTTTAGCAGGCACTAGGGTGGGATCCAGAGGATGCATGCAGTCTAACTCTAGCCTCGGCAAAGTGATCTTTTTGTTGGGCATGTGGTGCATGCCTGTAATCCCAGTGACTTGGGAGGCTGAGGCAGGAAGATCACAAGTTTGGACCAGCCTCAGCAATTTAGTGAGGACCTAAGCAACTTAGTGAAACCGTGTCTCAAAATAAAAGAATAAAAAGAGCTGGAGATGTACCTCAGTGGCAAAGCATCCCTAGATTCCTGGGTTCAATACCCAGTATTTAAAAAAAAAAAAAAAGTGGTCTTTGCATTTATACCTGGTCTGTTCAATCTCACCACAATAGGGGAGTTCATAGGAGCTTAGGACCAGGAACAAGCTCTTATGGATCTGTGATGGAGTTAGACAGTTAATGGAGGAGCAATAACTTCATTCTGTCCACTTTTCCATTTGTTAAAATTAAGACGTATGTAATTATATCACACTGTGACTTTAAACACATTGATGGGAAGGATGGTTTATTATCTTAACACAAACTGTTCTATAGTTCAGTGCTCTGAAAACATTTTAATCAAAGAAAAATGCATGTTTACTCTCTTGGGATTCTTGAAATTTAGTAAGTAAAAGAACTTAAAGAGAGAAAAATGAGGGAGAAAAGCTTAGGTGAAAAGAACGTCAAGCGTTTTGATTGTGCTTATATACAACATGTCTCAAGGCTGTTCTATTCTGATATATACAATAGGACAGCTGAGCACATGTCTTCCTCCCTGACTATTCTCTCCTGGATCTTTATCTCCTAGCACAGTTCTTAAACATAATAGGAACTCAGGAAATGCACGTTAGTGCTGGATTGGAGAAGTTTGCATTAAAGGTGAAGGTTAATGTGGGGAGGGCAGGTCTTTGACAGAACAAGTAGAAATTTTAGTTGCCAAATATAATACTTAAAGTGTCTATAAAACTTTACAGTTTACAAAGGATAGTTACATACAATGTATTATCTTTTCCTCACAATTCTATGGGGGCAGATACTATTACTTCTCTTTAATAATGAGGCCCAGAGAGGTTAAGTGACTTTTGTCTACTATCGTACCTATAGTGACAGTCAGGTCTCAAATCCAGTTCCCCTTTCTCCCCAAAGGGAAGAAAGAGTTTCCCAGAAGGAAGGATTAACAGAAGATTCAGAGATGCTAAAATATTAAAGATGAAGATTGCAATGACATTCACAGCATTCCTTATGAGCCCTAAAAGTGCAATAGAAAGATTGGAAGACAGTTAGAGATGGACAGGTTCCTGAAAGTATCAGGACAGTCATACTTTCTTCAAGCAGGAAAAAATCCTTTCTTAGGTAAAATGATTTTGTTCCACTTATAAACCAAAGCAAGTTGGTGATTTTCTTATGAGAGCATTTTAATTATGCATTGTATTTGGGTTCATTTTAACAAAATCATTCATGCAAGGAGTTTGATTTCATCTCCATTCCTCCCCACTTTCCTCTCCTCCCCTTCTCCCATTCTCCCTTCTCCACTCTACTAAACTTACTTTCTTCTACATATACATGTAGGTGAAATTCCCTTTGGAACCTTTATATATGGATATAACATGGTTTTGTTGAATTCATTCCATTTACCTTCCCCTTTCTCTTCTTCCATCTCTCTTGTTCTTCTTCTCCACTGACCTTCCCTATATCTTTATGATATCCCATTCCCCTTCCCAACTGCCTTCTTTCCCTTATTTTTCTCTAGCTTCCACATGTGAGAGAAAACATTTGACTCTTGATTTTCTGAGTCTGGCTTATTTCACTTAGCATGATTTTCTCCATTTCCATTGATTTACCAGCAAATGCCATTATTTCATTCCTCTTTATGGCTGAGTAAAACTCTATTGTGTATACATACCACATTTTCTTGATCCATTCATCTATTGATGGGCATCTGGGTTGATTCCATAATTTGGCTATTGTGAATTGTGTAGCTATAAACACTGAAGTGGCTCTATTGCTATAGTATACTGATTTTAGATCTTTTACATAAATATGTTAGTGATTTAAAAAATTTAATATTAATTTTAGATATACATGACAGTTGAGTGTATTTTGGCATATTATACATACATGGTAAGTCAGTGATTTTTAATATTCCCACAAATATTATATTTATTACTATATTAGCTTGTAAAATGAATAGTCTCCAAAGAAAGTTGATAAAGTAGAAGAATTTATAGTATAAGGGGAAGATTGCTAGGCCTGGTGGCTCACACTTGTAATTCCAGCAACTCAGGAGGCTGAGGCAGGAGGATTCCAAGTGCAAGACCAGCAGCCTCAGCAAATTAGTGAGGCTTTAACTGTCTTCCAATCTTTCTACTCCACTCTCTCAAAATAAAAAATAAAAAGGACTGGGGATGTAGCTCAGTGCTAAAGCACCTCTGGATTCAATTCCTAGTAGTAAAACAAAATAAAACAAAACTAGAAAATTAGTTAATTCTTTTATATGTAAAAATAGTTTTTTTCTGAAATGTTTAAGGACTACAAATCTGTGCCTTACAAACATTTTCTAAAAGGCATGTATCAGTAAGAACTGTTTTATAAAATGTACTCTAGGATTTTACCGAATGTCTTACATCACCATTCAAGTTTTCCATGTCATGTTCTTTTCCAGGGTTCCACAGTGTAATGCTGGGATATCTGTGGAAATCAGTAATTTAGAAAACTTTGTTCTATGAATGTCAAGACCTTTTTATTGAAGATTATACAACTGCTATTGTTCTGATAGTCATATATACCCCCTTGCCTCTACCCAGATATTGCAAAGAGTGTTTTACACGATAGAAATATAGTGCCCTCAGGAATGAAATGAGTATCTGTTCCCACCTTACTGAAACTTAGGGGGTTTATGTGCTGATATAATTTATTTTTATTATGTTATTAGCATTCTACTTGTAATTCTAACTGTATGAGTTTGTTCTAGGTCCTTAATCTATGATGTAATTGTTTTGCACATACCCAAGAAAAATGACCTGAGAATGTAAGTTTTCTCTTAACCTTCCTGTACATCTTGATAAAATGGTAAAATTGATGATCAAGTGCTAGGCACTTGGGTCAACAATCTCATTCATTTCTTAGTTCAGTAAATATTGTTTATATATTTACTTTCAGGCACTGTGCTATGTGCTGGAGTTATAGGGTAGGACAGGATAGACACAGTCCCTGGCCTTCTGGGCTTACCATTCATAATTGCCAGATTGCAGAGGCTCGAATAGAAGCAAGCTGATTGAAAACTTATGGGTAAAGATAAAAGTAGATCAGGAGTCATGTGAGTTTGTGTGTAAGGACCGGTAGCAATACCTCACTTAGGCATTTTTCTCTGCTTCCTTAAAAGGTCATCAGAATGTTGATTACTTATTCTGATTTGGACCTCACCCTCACCTAGCAACCCAGTCCACTAGAAGGTATCTTTTTGCTGAAGCAGAAAACATTTTAAACCGATGTTCTGAGAGGCCAGATCACTCCTCCGCAGCCTAGAAACTTCTGTCCACACTACAGTAACAAAGGCCCTTTGGTTGCATGCAGCACTCAGTTCTTTACTCTGTCTCAGTGCAGTTACTGTGATGCTTTCTAGTCAGAATTGTGACTTGTGAATCTGACGTGGCCTCTCAGCACTGTCATCTTCCACACCCTTGAATGTCAGTCCGTCAGGCCTGTGCCCTTTCCAGTGTGGCGCTGCGCCTGCAGGCCTGTCTCCTCACACCATCCTCCCACTTTTCTTTTCGCCACTGTGCCTTCTGGACTTCAATATGTGAGTTATAAGATGCAGAGACAAAAATGATTCATACCATAGGAGAGCCGTAGGACAGTCTCCTTAGTGGGACCTGACACTTGTGGAATAAATTTTTCTTTCTGTGGGAAGCAAATAGGATGACTCTGCCCAAGACTATGACCATGACTTGCTGGGCTTAAGTGAGTAACCATGGCCTTTGGGTCCCTTCTGAGAGGTGGACCACATAATTGATATTAAAAAAAAAACAAACAAAAAACACCCCCAAAATGAAAAGTCTACTTCTTTCCTGCTAAAAATATTAATATTTATTAATCATGTCTGCTTACTTTATATGCTGTTTTCAGTAGCTCATATCATTAAGCTATGATAAAAATGTAACTAGATAAGCTGTTAGAATTGTCATTTCTTGTTGAAAATAGGGGATGGAAACATTCTGCTGTTTTTCCCCTTACCTCCACATGCCTAGAGGAGTAACTCTGTCAAGGTCAAGCACCGTCCCTCTGTTCTCCTTTTAAGGAAGCCAGGGCTGTGTGGGGTTTAACCACTCCTCAAGCCCAGGAATGTTTAGGTAGTTTTAGAATTTCACCTTCAGACAGAGGGTACAAAATGTGCAGGCAGTGCTTCTGGTCCTGAATTTGATAAGAAGTGGAGAGTAAAATCTTTTGACAAAATTATTTTTGTTGTTATCAAAGATTGAACTCAGGGGCACTTTACCATTGAGCTACATCCCCAGCCCATTCTATTTTTCATTGTGAAACAGGGTCTCATTAAGTTGCTTAGGGCCTCACTAAGTTGTTCAAAGTGGCCTTGAACTTGTGATCCTCCTGCCTAAGCCTCCTGAGGCACTGGGATTATAGGTATGTGCCATATGCCCTGCATTGACAAATTTTATCTTGTATATTTTCTGTCTCATTGACATCCAAACAACTAACACATAGTATTGATGAGAGAAAGAAGATATTCTAATTTTAAAAAGCTCTGCAACAACTTGATATTTTCTTAGGTACTCTTTCAGTATGTCTTTCCATTTTAATTATGATGTATTCTAATATACAATATTTAAATTTTTATTTCATCAGGTCACTTTTCTCCTCTTGATTTTCAATTCATGTTTAGAAACCCTATGGAACTCCTGATACTACAGTTTGGGAGACTTAAAAGAACCAGGGACCCTAGCACATAAACCCTTCATTTCTCCCCTGAGAGTATTTTCACCTGCAACTAACAGTTAGTGGTTTCAAACAATAGAAATCAACTTCGATTAATTTAAACAGGAAACATATTTATTGTAAAATATGCAATAATGGGAAGGCTTGAGAACCACGGTCATAAAATGGGCAGGAACCAAGGGGGGCCAGGCATTTGCAGCTGGAGTCTCAGTCCACATCTGGCACAAGGTCAGTTTGCTTTGGGGACTGCCACTGGGTCACCACCTCTGTCATTGCCACCATTGGACTCTCAGCTGTGTTTTCTACTTTAATAATCAAGTATATATGTGGAGTTTTGCTCTTTAGAGTTAAAAACACCATGACATTGTATTGTTTGAAATCATATCAACTGATATTTTCATTTTGTCATCCTCCCTTTCTATCTCCCACCAAATTGTCAAATTAGAGCAGATGGAAGACTATATTTAAACGGCAGGAAATGGTGCCTTTAGGGATTGAGTGTTGGGAGCCCTTCCTGCCCTGTTGATGGTTTGATAACATCAGATGGGGTACTTAATATTACAATATGCTTCATGTCCCACTTATTTAAATACTTGTGCTGTGAAGAACCTGTTAAATTTGCTGCATCCTTACATCACTGCCTTGGGGTCCAGAGTGGGACAGGGAATTGGCTGAACCTGGACTACCTGCTAGTGCCCTCTTTTCAAGTGGTGGAGGACAGTCTGCTCCTTCTTTGGCTTCCATAGGCCCCAAGGGTGAATCCTGGCTGGCCCCCACTTACACTAGGATTTTCCCTGCACTGGAAAGGGGGCTGGAGAGTTAAAATGGAAGGAAACATTTATTTTCTTTTTCCAGGCACTAGAGTTCTACTGATACCTGTGCCCTAGCTGATACCTGACTTTCTGTCAAAGTCCCCACCTGCTTCACATCCTGGCCAAGAGACTAATGCTCTTCTTCAGTCACCATAAACCAGATATGTGATAAAGCAGATCAGTTTGTCTTTACCACCACCTCAAAACCTTTGTCCCCCTCCATGTCAAACCTCTCATGGGCTCATGCCATCTGGGTAGAGACCCTTAACACTGTTCTACTGGGGGTTATTTACTCACTTGCCTTTTCCCCACATGTGTTTGAAATGCCATTTAGCTCACCATCCCACTTCTTCCTTTGTTCCAAGTACCCTATCTGTTCACAAATCATCTAACACTGTGATTTTACTATTAAGTTGATCTTAAGTGTTGGCTTTAAAGGGTGAACTGGTCTCTATTTTCATCCTATGGATAACTCTAATTTATATATCAAACCAGATTTATAATCTGTCCCTTCCAAACCTGCCTCTATTCTCAAATGCTCATCGTTTACAGTGTCACTATCCTCTAAGCTTCCTGGAAAATCTGTGACTTGTCCTGAATTTCCTGGAAATCAGTGACTGTCCTCAATTCTTCTTCTTTTTGGGCATTCCATACCCAGTCCAGTTACTGTGCATAACACTTTCTTAAATTCCCTTGAATCCATTTCATGTCTTTGTTTGTCTTACCATTGTCTTAGTACAAGTTAGATTTCTTTTCATTTGGATAACTGCAATCTCTTTTCTAATCTCTATTTAAAAAATATATCCTCTTCAATCTCCCCACATGCTAAAGTAATTTTCCTTCTTTTTCTTTTTGTACTGGGGATTGAACTCAGGGGTCCTTAAACCCTGAACTAAACTCCCAGCCCTTTTTATTTTTTATTGTGAGGCACGGTCTCACTAAGTCGCTTAGGGCCTTGCTTAGTTGCTGAGGCTGGCCTCAAACTTGTGATCCTCCTGACAGCCTTCTAGGTTGCTGGGATTACAGGTGTGCACCACTGCACCCAGCCTAAAGTAATCTTCCTAAAACAAATTTAAGCATCTCATTCCTGTACTGACATCCTTTCGAGGCCCTTTTAGCTCTCAGATTATAAATCAAACTGTTACCTTTAAGTAAAAGGCCTTTGACTCTTCTTGATATGGCCTTTGACTATCTCTGTTAATTGAATCACTGTATCTTTTATTAGGTAAAATTTTCTCCAGACGTAAGTTCTTCAAATTGATCTCCAGCTCTTTCTTCTTCTTCCCTATGTTCATTCCTGTTAATGCTTTAAAACTCAATTTGATTGTTAAGTGATTTATTTATAGATAGGCGATATTTTGAGATTTTTCTTTTTAGGAGCATCTTATGATCCAATTTGGGGAAATAAGAGTCACTGTCTTGGACTTTTCTAGTGAGGTAGTGGAAAAGATCATTTGTTGCCTTTCAGGTCAGGATGCTGCAAAGATATGACCTTGGGTTTCCTACCACTTGAAGGATACTCCTTGAAAAGAGAATGATGTCAGTAGAGGAAGCAAGGATAAGAACCAGAGCAAGGGAGAATGAAAGAGAGTGGGAAACCAAGTCTGGGAAGCTAGGCAAATGCTCTACCACTGAACTACACCTCCAGCTACTCTCCAACTTTTTTTTTTTCACTTGAATTAGATTGATTCAGTTTTTATCATTTAAGATCAAAAGAGCCTGGAGATGCAGAAGAACTAAAAATTTAGCATAGATGTGGCTTTACAATTCTGACTGTATGCATAGTATAATTTTGACATGTTTTCCATGGGAAATCTACAGACTATAAGTATATGTGTTAACATTTGTTCAAGTTTACGTGAAGTGGGTTGTACTTAAGGATAGTTCATACTTTGCTTGAATTAGCACTGGACGTAGACAGAAAACGATGAAGCATCTTTTTAGAAAGTTTATCAATAATCTTACATCATTTAATTAAATGGTTCTTAATTCTGGCTGTTGAGGAACTTGTAAAACTGCAGATAACTGGGACATTCCCAGACAGAACAAATCAAAATCTCTAGGGCTGGGAGACAAGTATGGTATTTTTTTTTTCATATTTGTTTTAGTTTTCAATGGACCTTTATTTATTTATATGGGGAGAATTGAACCCTGTGCCTCATACATGCTAGGCAAGTGCTCTACCATTGAGCCACAACCCCAGCACCCAGTATTGGTACTTTTTAAAAGGCTTCCAGGTTTCTACTTTTGGAGAGTATTGGTAGGTATTGATCGAACTTAATGTTTTTCCCTGTTCCTTGGGGAATTCAGATTACCCGTATATAGCATTGTGCTGACCTCCTTTTCCCAATATAATTTACCCTGCAGGGAGCATAATGTTGGGAATCCTGTTGCCTAGCTGAGCATGGTGGAATGCACCTGTAAACCCAGTGACTTGGGAGGCTGAGGTAGGAGGATCTCAAGTTTGAGACCAGCCCAGCAAGTTAGCAAGACACTGGCTCAAAATTGAAAAATAAAAATGGGCTGGGGATGTAGCTCAGTGATAGAGAATCTCTGGGTTCAATCATCAGTACCAAAAAAAAAAAAAAGAAAAAAAAAAGAAAAAGAAAATCAAAGTTGCTGGCTTTTGTGGAATTAATTTTTGAAAGCTGGCCTGGGACATATGATTGAGTATTGCTAACCTTTCATTCTTAAAGTAATAATGTGGCTATTATGAATTAAGTTACTCTAAATTGTCTTGCCTGGATTAATATTTTCTCAGACATATCTTGATAAGAGCTTTCTTTAAGGCAGTGACATCAGAAGTAAGAAGATAACTTTCAATGATAAAATAGATGCGGTAGAAAACCATTAGAATAATGCATTAGAACAAATGAAACATGTCATTAGGAGTTTAATCTATAAAACAAAAAGATTTCTTAGATGTAGATATGAATTCTAGTTTATTTTCCTCAAGAGCTTGCCAATATTCCTATACTAAAATCAGTTTCTATCCAAAATTAAAAGTATATTTAGTTTTTGATGACATATCTGATTAAAGGCAGACTTATTTTTCTTTTTTCTTTTTTTTGGGTACTGGGACTTGAAACCAGGGTGCTTAGGCACTGAGCCACATCCCCAACCCTTTTTTATATTTTATTTAAAGACAGGGCCTCTCTGAGTTGCTTAGGACCTTGCAAAGTTGCTGAAGCTGATTTTGAACTCACGATCCTGCTACCTCAGCCTCCTGAGCCACTGAGATTACACAGGCATTCACTACCACGCCCAGCTATTTTTCTTAATTCTCAGTTTATGACATCTGTAAATTGCCCTTAGGTATTTACACAAATGCATGAGCATACATGCACACACACACACACACAAACACACACACATATTTGTTTTGCTTAACTTTAATTATAATAAAATTTAAATAAATCCACAGAATATAATAGCTGGAAAGAAAATAATGAATTGGAGAAATGTAGAAATTAATTAAATTTGCTTAATTAATTAATCTTACAAGCATTTAACAGAATGACTTCTTTGTGTTTATCATCACCCTAAGGCTGAGAGAGGTACAATCCTGATCATCTGGAACTTATAATTTAATTGGAGAGATAAGACATAGAAAAATTATGCCAATACCATACACAAAACAATTATTAAATAAACTTTCAGGGAGTATGTGGCTAAATGCCTGTCTGGTAATGACAGTAAGTATTGTATCTCAGAAAAGAGAGCTCTATAAAATAAGCTTCCTAAAAGATGTGAGGTGGGAGAGATGTTTTGATTTTTCTGTGGATGCTTCAATTTCCTGCAGTGGGATTTTAGTTTCACATTTCTTGAGAAAACTTGAATGGGAAGCAAGTTCTTTTTTCAATTTCACAATCTACCCTTTATAGAACATTGTTTAGAAAATTATTTATTGAGGGGTGAACAGATACTGTTTTAAAAGATTTCCAAAATTTAAAATGTATAGGTTTGTTGGGGCAGGCCCCAAATGGCTATCGTTAGGCTTCCTTGTCAAGGCTTCTGGCAGGCTATGTTATGTTTTTAGTATGTAGCCAAGGCCATAAATTGGCTATGTTATGGTGTGGTCAAGGTCAGAAACACTGATTGAGCATAAATACTCAAGGTCATAAGCATTTGCTTGTGAGCATGCGCCTGCTGATGAAACCTGTTGGCAGTAGACACTAGGTGCTGTGTTGTTGATCCTGCACAACCTTGTGACTTAGATGTGTTAGAAACTGACAGAGGCCAAGAGACCGAAAGTGTAGTGGGAGCCAGCAGTGGCCAAGAGGACCCAGATGTGCTAGAAGCTGGCAGGAGCCCAGAGCCCAAGAGAACCCAAGTGTGCCAGGAGCCAGCAAGGACCAAGAGAGTCCAAATGTATTAGAAGCTGACAAGGACCAAGAACAAGAGAGAGCCTAGATCTGTTAGAAGCCAACAGTGCAAGAAAATGCCTGGCAATGCTAAGGGCTGGTTAGGGGCTATCCCACCTCTGAATAAAGGGTGACCGATGTTCCCTCTGTGCCTTGCATCTTCTTTCAACTGCTGGATCCCCTTGCTTCCTAGGCTTGAGCCCTGCCCTCCGCTGGACAAAGTTGTGTTTTCTTTTTTTTTAAATTGGGATTGGATTTTGTTTATCCTGATTTCCTCCCTCAAAATAGAATATCTTGGCTCTTGGTCTGGAGGAATGATAGTGAGTGACAGGTCTCAGATCCCACAAGTCTTTGGGGAATATCTAATTCTTTTAACCTGTGGGCTCTCAGAAGCTTACTGGCAAGTAGTCAGACACTTTGACCTTCTCTAGGCATTTCCAGTTGCCTTTTCTAATTTGGCTTACCTCTGCGAGGGTACGGTAACAACCTGAGCTGTCTGAATTATTTGTGAGGTATATTCCATGTAATGAATGATTAGTACCCCCTGCCCCCCATTACTGTAGTTGTTGGACAAAGATGGTGCTTGTTCTTTTTAAATCTAGAGTGGAAAAGAAAGGGATGAAATGTCATAAAAATCACACATCTAATATTCTGGGTTTATATATGCTTATACAGGATGTGAGGATGTGTTGCAAATGGAAATATAATTTGTTATGTGTGTCTTGGTGGAAAAAAACAGTTCAAGACAATTGCTCTAGTAGAAGGATAGAACTATTTCTGTCTGTTCTCATCTTTCCTTTTGGGAAAGAGGTTTTTTTTTTTTTTTTTTTTTTGACTTTGGTCTGGGTCTCAAATCTACTTTTTGGTGTCTGGTCAAAATTGCTTTCCTTTCAGTCACTTGAAGGCCAATTCAATTAGACTTTCTCTCCTCAGGACACCTAACCCTTATTATTAAAAAAAATCACCAAAATTGTTCTTGATGCTTAACGCTACCCCCCAATTCTAATAATGTCGTTCTTTTTTTTCTACAAAGTTCTCCAGCTTTCTTGACAAGTTTATCTCTTTTCTCTCACCCTCTTTGACAATTTTATTTGGCTCCTCATTTGAGAATCAACTTCTGGTCCACTATCTCAAATAAATAATTGACTATCTGCCCAGTAATTACCTTTCGATCCCTCCAGCCTTGGTTACTTTGGGATTTCTCAAATTGCTTTTGATTTGGGGAAAGGAATTAAAAAAAATGTTTCCACTGTAAATTATTGAATGATTCAACATTTATAGAAACTTAAACTTCAGAGGAGTAAATAGCTTCAACAGAAGTTTAATTAAGCTTCATGTTACCCTAGTGAAGTTGGGAGAGTAAGTACAGAGATAGGTTGCAATCATTTCCTCCAAAACCCTATCAAAAACAAAGTTTTAAAATGTTGGACCAGTGGTAATCTGCATGACTGCTTCAAGTTTCATTTGAGAAAGAATCATGGCTGCTAACATTATCACTAAAATATGTGAATCTATTTCCATAATCAGAGTCCTGTGGGATGGAGCATAGATTTCCTGTAGCCTTGTGCCCATGTGTTTTCCAATACACTGATTAATATTATCCTCTCAAGTGGAACCCAATCGGGGGCAACCTGCCAGAGGACTATTTTCTATAAATTTCAACTGGACTAATATCTGTGGAAATCTTTAGACTAAGGAAGAGTTGATGAGTATAGAACAATTAAACATGCCTTGTGAATTGAAGGATGAAGCAAAGGATAATGAACACATTGAAATGATTCCACATGTTTTATGCATGACACATTCGTAATTAAAACAGCTCCTGGAGGTAAGTTTGTATAGAGTAATATAATGATTGCAAAAAAGCAGAGCGTTATTAAATATCTACAGGGCATATTTCCCAAGTGGCGAATGTGAAAATTTGGCTCATTTCACTTCCTCCACAGTTGTTTATCAGAAACTAGAGATTGGGGGCACTAGAAAACCATACTTGTTAGGAAATTTGTTTTTATTGATCAAATATATTATTCTCTTATTGAGCTATCAGTAAATCCCTAATACATTAATTTCTAAACAATGTTTTATAAATAACTTTAATTTCAATTACTTGACTAAATAATATTTGTCAAATTTCCCCAAGATCCTTTGAGATCTTTCAAAATTCAGTTGTTATTGTCCATGGTTGCTCAAAGATGCATGACAATGTCTACCAGGGCTGTATCAGGTTTTAATGATAGTAATTGACATTTGAAAAATATATAGGCTCTATTGCAACTTATAAAATTTTATTATCACCAGTTTTATCATTTGATTCTCAAAATGATCCTGCGAAGTTAGAATAAAAGTTGTTATTATCTTATAATGAGGAAAAAACAGGCAAATAACATGTTCCATAGACTTTCACTTTCAGATTATGACTAAGGACTAGTTACCAGTAATCTTTTAAATGAATTGCTAAAGTTGACTAAAAGTTGTTTTTCACAAATGAAAATTAGCATGTATCTATAATCCCAGTGACTCTGGAGGCTAAGGCAAGAGGATTGTAAGTTCAAAGCCAGCCTCTGCAACTTAGTGAGGCCCTAAGCAACACTGTCTCAAAATTAAAAAAAAAAAAAGGGCTGGGGATGTGACTCAGTGGTTAAGTGTCCCTGGATTCAATTCCCAGCACACACACACACACACACACACACACACACACACAAAAGGAGGTAACTAGGGGATTCTAATTTGTGACTGATGAGTCTGGTTACCATGTGCTGTGCATGCAGCTTTTGACAAATTTGCAAAGCTCTTATTGTAGTTGCTCACATGTGGATAGTTGCAGTTCCCAAAGATCAAGGAGATCTTAGTGTATGGTTACAGGGGCTATGCATGCGTACCTCCAATTTTCATGAAGACCCTGTTCATGTCATGTGCTTCAAAGAAGGGAGTGAAGCTGTGTAGAATTAAGGTTTTTGCTAAACGACTGTGAGGACAATGGTATCACAATTATATGGGCCAGAGGCACCAGTGAACTTCATGTATGAAATGCATAAAAGTAAAATTCTGTTTTTTTCCCCCCTGAAGACTTGATGTCTTATACCAAGCTTAAACCCCTAAGTTACAGAAGATCTTTGAGATTTGTTAGTCTCATTTCCTTATTTTTTGAGGGGAAAATGAGACACAGAGAACTTCAGTGATTAATAAATACTACAGAGGCTGAGATAGAACCAGAGATCAGAGCTCTTGATGCTCAGCCAAAGGTGTTTTCTTTTTAATCTAAGTCTTACTTCTTTTTTGAATAGGGAATAGGGAATATATTTACATGTTTTAGAATGCAAAAGGGCTTATAATAACAAATCTCCTTTCCGTTATGTTCCTCAATCATCCAGCCCTTCTCTGTGGAAGCAAACAGTGCTATCAGTTTTGTGAATATCCTTTCAGAATGTTTCATGCAAACAAATATGCAAACAAATATGTATATAGATATTCCCTGTATCTCTTTTCACATAAACAATTACATAGTCTTCAAATGATTTTTTTTGCCGACTGTTTTTAAAAATTTAACATTTTAAGTCAGCTCATATTGTTACAAAAAGAGGATTCTTATTAATTTTTATGGCTACAGTATAATTCACTGAATTGATATATCAAAATTTATTTAACCATTCACCTATTGATAGACATGTGGATGGTTTCCAGTTTTTTGCTATTTCAGACTATGCTGCAGTGAAAATCTTGTATATGTGTTGTTTTGTACTTGTTTGAATATATGTATAGAATAAACTCATAGAAAAGAAAATTTCTGTTTAAGAATAGATTATCTGATATATACTGCAAATCTGCACTGCAGAGAGGTTGAATTAATTTATATTCCTGCTGGAAACACATGATATTGCTTATTTCTCCATAACACCAACACAATGTGTTATTAGACTTTTTGATCATTGCCTAACAATTGAAAATTGATCACTGAGTGGTGTTTTAATTTGTATGTCTCTTATTTTGAGTATTTTTGTACCTTATTTCAAAGGTTCATTTGCTCCAGAGCTTTTTTGTCTCTTCTCTCTAAACTGTCTATTTATATATTTGGCCACTTTTTTTTACTAATTTGTTGGTCTTTGTTTTATCAAGTTTTGGGGGAATTCTTTATAAATTAATGAGTACTGCGGTTTGGAGATGTCTAAGAGTTCATGTGTTATAGGCTTTGTCCCCATGGTGGCACTATTTGTAAGTGGTGGAACCTTTGAAAGGTAAGGCCCAGAGGGAGATCTTTTGTTCACTGAGTGCCTTTGAAGGGAGTTGTGAGACCCTGGTAGCTTCTTGCTGTCTTTTGTTTTCCTGGCCATGAGGTGGACATTTTTTTCTCTACCCTGTATTCCAACAGTGATGGGCCTTGCCACAGGCCCAAAATAACAGCAAAAACTGATCATGGACTGGAATCCTCAAAACTATGAGCCAAAGTGAAACTTTTTTCTTTATAAGTTGATTATCTCAGGAATTTTATTATGATGGAAAGTTCACTAATAATGGACTTAATACATTATCTGTGCTGGTTTGAATGTGGTTTGTCCCCTTCAGAACTTACGTGGAAATTTGATAGCCATTGTGGCAGTGTTGGGAGTGGGGCCTACTGGAACGTATTTGGGTCCTGGGGGCAAGATCCTTGTGAATGGATTAATGCCTTTTTATCAAGATACTGGGTTAGCTATGGGGGAGTTTGACCCCTTTTCCCTTTTGCGTGCTCCTGCATGCCCTTCCACGTTCTATAATAAGTTGAAGCAGCACGAGACCCTTGCTTCTGTCATCCTCCTAAACTTCACAGAATTCATAACTGTGAGCCTATAATAAACCTCTATAAAATTTCCCAGTCTCAAGTATCTTGTTTTAACAACAGACAATGAACTAAGACAATTTGTGATTATTTTTCTCAGTTAATCCTGCACCCAGTACTGGACTAGGACATGCTACTCTGGAGGATGACAGTTAAAAACTTGGTTTTGAATATTTATGTAAATTGAGGTGAGGAATCTTTTTTTCCTTGGCTACATCCGAAAGATTTGAGGACTCATCAGAAGGAAGTCTGTACAACAGCAGACGATAGTGTCTGGTTCTGATCAGCTCTGCTGTGGATCCATAGCAGAAGTTTTTGGTTGTATTACAATAAATGGAAACAAAAAGATGCTGAAGAATTTAAAATGGCCTGGAAAAATAAATTCTTCTCTCCTAGGAGGCAGCTGATTTCTTAAAGACACACTTAATTTTGAAAAATCTTACTGTTTAATAAAAAGTTATGATTTTGCTTGGGCTTTGTTCTCTGTCATACCCTTATCTATGCAAACAGGGAGCTCCCATTTATCAACACTACACACTTTTCATTTGTTAGGAATGGAAAGCAGGCATTACTCTTCCCACCTGACGAAGGAGGAAGTCAAGGCTAGGAGAGGTTAAATAAAATAAAAGTGAAAACACAGCATTCTGTTTGCAGAGATCTGAGTGATTTAACTTTAGCAAAAATAGTTCTCTGTTTGAAAATAATCCTAATGTGCATCTTTTCAACTAAATCATCAAACCCTCTGTGGTCATGGATTTCAGTGGTAAACTGACAAAATGAGAATAAGATTTTTTGATGATACCTCAGAAACTGAAAATAATGAAAGTACATACAAGGAAGAAATTAAATCTGACATTATAGTATTGCCTACTACATAATGAAGCAAAAGGTCAATTATTGCCATCGTCTAAGAGTTAGAGATTAAAAATATTCTTCAACCTATTATTCACAAATGCCACAAAATATGATTGTGGAAAAGGGGATAAGCCCAGAAGTAAATTAATTTGGCATTAAATAAATGATTCCACAAGTTGATAAATTATGTCATTGAAGTTGTACATCTGCCTATGATTAAAAAGGAATATTAGCTGTAGTTAAATAGTTTATGTAAGAAAAAGAACTTCTTTAAATAACAATCAATTGGATATCTTAGACAATAAAATATAAAAATGTAGTGCTTCAGGTTTGATGATGAAAACTGAGTTATATTTTGGTATCTGTGGTATTAATAGTGTACTACCTAATAGTATACAAATAATCTGGTAGAATATCAGACTGGAATTTATTGGATTATTGGACTTTTAATGACATTTGTCACATCTAGCATGTGGTTGAACCCAGACTGGCAAATCAGTTTGATAAAGTTTTTCTGTTCCAATATTGTTCTTTAGAGAGGTTATTGAATATAACTGTGTTGATGAATAACATAAGATTATTATTTTGAGAGAGAAAAGTACAATACTATAAATGATATAAAGCAAGTAAGATATATATACATTTTTATAGTTATCAGAATGTTGTTCTTAGCTAGCCAAGAATCCAATTATCCTTTATCCTTTTAAAGTGATGTCTCGAGAGTACTTTTCTTCCTTTAAATTAGTTTATTGTATTATTGGTAAAATCATGAATTTTGCTCTCCTACCCCGTTCAGGGCCTGAGTCATGATCACATTTTCTCTTCCAGTGAGATTGTTACAGGATCAAGGGCAAATGAATGTCAGGAAAAACAGGACTTCAATAAATGGAAATTTTAGAATGTTGCATTGAGTAATGGTCAGATAGGTTTGAAAGAAAATATGAGTACATGGTGTCAAGGCAAAGGAGGGTGGATGGGTAGAGAGTGGTGAACTGAGAGGGTGAACTGAGAAGGTGGGAGGCTGGAATGAATGTAAAGTTCTCTTTTTATATTCTTTTTCTGGACTATGGTTAAATTTGATCCTCATTTCTCTTTTCTGGTCACTGACTCTTGATACTCAGAAGGAGAGAGGGAGAACTTTGATGAGACAGGTGCAAGGTGCTTTGCCAAAGTATGTCTTTTTGTAAGCCTGAGACCACAGTCTGAGACCAGAATTTGTGTATAGGCAGGAAAGAGAGAATGCTGTTTCATAGGATCTTCATCAGGTCATTTGCTGTGAAAAGCTAAAGATTGATCAAAATAGATTCTGAGCAGTATTGGAAAGTGCACCTCTGCATTGCCCAGCTGAATGACAGAGGAGGGCCACATTTATCCACGGGCTTCCATCCTCCAATGCTCAAGGGTTGTCCCATGGATTGTAATGCCCTCATGCTTCCAGGTTGCACATGAATGAATACCACAGCATCAGAGAAGCCCTGAGGCAAAAAGGGAGAGGTGACTGGCACAGCTAATAGGTATGCCACCTGTGCAACCATCCAAGGTCCCATGTCTTGAAATTTTCAATAATTTTATAAATCAGGACTTTGTGGGTTTTGTTTTTTTTGCATTGGGCCCTCCAGATTTTGTAGCTCTCCTTGGCTGTCAGATAATAGAATTTGAGATAAGGCACAGAGAGAGTATGATGTACTGATTTAATGACTTTAATACCAATAAAACCAGATGCTATTATTCCATTTTAAAGATGAAGAAACATTCAGGTGAGGTAATTAATGTGTTGGTTAGGGTTGGTGGTGAATGATGGAACTAGGATTCAGATCACAGTTTGAATCCAAAGTCCTAATTCTTTCTACCACACTACATTTTCATGCTTAAGAATAAGAAAGCAGAGCTTATGATAATCAGTGATGTGATTTTTTTTTCTACCTTGAGTCTTCTGGATTGACTGTAAAACTCAGACATGTTCACAGTGAGCATCAAGGTATGCTCTTGACCCATTTTAGCATGCTGGAAACTCTGTGGACACCTGGCTAAACCTGGGTCTGGCATCATCTCCAAATTTTTTTCTTCCTTTGTAGGTGAGTGAAAGGAGAAATCATAGAAGTTAGCCAGCGATTCTGTAGGGAAAGAAGAATCTGGTATGTATTTCGAAATTAGAATTTTTAGTTTTCTGGGTGAGAATACATTTAGCTCCCATCTGATGAATGGAGAGAGATTAAGTACAACAAAGGTGAAACTTGGTGTAACCAATTTGATGGCCCAGGTTCACGGATCCCAAATCCAGTGCAGCGAGAACTGCTTATCCCCGCACCTGTTTCTCTCCAAGTTACCATGACCAGCTCTTGGTTTTCTTCCTGCTGAGTTGGTGCAATGGATGGAGTGCAGTGATCATGGCCAAGTTGTTCCTGTTTAGCACTCACCATCCAAAACCTGGAGCAACTTCTCTGTCTCTTTTCTTTTTATTTTCCTTTTCCCTTTCTTTCTTTCATTCAAATATTTCCCCCTGGAACAAGATTGATCAAGTTATATTATGTTCATGTTCAAATATGGCATAATGGATTCCACTATTGTATCATTCATTACAAGGCACCAATAAAAAATAAATAGCAAATATTTCCCTCTGAAAACCTTATCTAGTGATCTGGGTATGGCCAACTTTACTAAATATGACAATAATGACAAGAAAGATGTTTAAGGGAATCATGTGCCTGGTTTTCCCAGGGCAGTTCTGGTGTACATATTGTGTTTTTATTAACAGCAATTCTTTTCACTTTCAAAGAATAGAGATTTGGGTTCCCAAATTATATGGTTTTCCTAGTTACATTTCATCTTCACTTTGCACATAGTTTATCCACCTGAATATTTAGTTTTCTGCATAAAAAGTGGAAAATATTAGTCTGGACTCCTTTGTTTTAAGTTTGAGAAAGCAAACCTGCACAAACTTTAATGAAAATGGAGAATTAATTGGTTCATGAAACCAACCATGAAATGGGTAGAGGAAAGATGTCAGGTGCCTGGACCACAGTAATCAGGTTTTCAAAGCATTTCTTCAGCTTTCAGTTTTGATTCCTTCCAGTTTTGCTTTATTTTCTCCTACTTCATGTGAACCTTTTCACCTATCAAGGTACATAGGCAATTCTGGCCTGGATCCTTAACATCACAACTCAAGAGGAAATAGAATCTATTATCTTGGATTTAGTTAGAAAATTCCAGGTGAGAATGGTGTTCTGGCTTACATTGTATGCTCACTCCCTCAGACCAATCACTAAGGCCAGGTAGTATGGCTGGCCCAGCTTAAGTCGATGTACATGCTTGGGTGGGTGGGATAGATTTGCTAGGGGACCGGGGAGGATTGGCTTTTTGTGAGGTATAAACTAGATAGTGAGCCAAAGGCTTCTCTGCTCATGTTACTACTTTGGAAAGACCCCCCCCCCCCCCCCCCCCCCCCCCCAGTGCTGAGGATTGAACCCAGGGCCTTAGCACGCTTACAATGAGCTACATACACTACAAGCCCCTTGAAATACTTTTAAACAGCTTCATTTCTTTCTGTGCTTTGGGATATGTTCTACGCATCTTAATATCTACAACTTTACTTTCTTCTAAGGGGTATGATTTGGCCCTTGGTGATTCTTTTACTATTTTAAATTCTTTTTACATATTTCAATGCACTTTTAATTGCCATTCCCCTTATAAATTGAGTAACACGAAGCAGTAGGATAAAAACAAAAGGTTCCAGTAGAATGAAAATTAGTTTTTTTTTTTCTTGTTAGACACTGCAAAATATTATGCTTAAGTGCAGTGTCACTAGAGCTAAAGGATGGTCTCTGGAAAAGTCTGGTAACCTTTGAGGGTATGCTCTTGAAATGACTGGCCAGGACTTCTTCAGCACTCTTTGGAGGAAAGATTCTGGCAGGAAGGGCCAGGACATCAGAGATTCCTGCCTATGTCTGTGAGTTTTGATCCTCTCCTTGGTATTTCTCACAGAGATCCAAACCTGATGTCATAGTTGAAAGAAATTCAGTAGAAAAATGGACTCAGAGTTCCCTGTAGGAAGCGGAAAGTTAGCCTTAAAGAGTGCAGAAGAATTGGGAGCAGAATTGTGTCTGAAACCACTCAGGCTCATGATGAATACAATTTTATTCATGAGTAAAAATCTATGTTCATCAATTAGAAGCATTTTTTCTTGCACTCTAAGATTGTCCTAACAAGAAATAAGGTAGTAGATTATATTCAATGAGAGTGGTATTACTGCAACAAATTTTAGACAAAAAATTGAGTGGAATTAAAAGGTGATATTTCCTCTATTGTTATTCTAATCAGATGTGAATTAAAACTCGATTTCTGGATTTTTAGTGTAACATGGTCAACATAACTAGATAGTGACTACATCTGGATGTCCTGGTGTACTTTTAGCAAGTTGTGTGGATGAAAGAGTAAAAAGGAAAAAAAGGAAGAAAGACTCAAAGGAAAGTAAACAAATCTTTTCATGAACTGTACAAAGGTAGAGATGATAGCTCTGCCCTTATGTGCGCAGAGTGGAACATATTTCTTTTTTGAAAAGGAGAGTCCCACAACCTTTTAAAAATGTAATTTTTATTTAGAGAAAGAAACCAGAAGTTTTTATATTTTTCTCTGCTATTAAAAGGGACTTAGAGTTGAAGTGTTGCTTCCAAATGTGTTTTCTTTTGAAGGCGTTCTTTTTATTTTGAATCTAGGTCCTTAAAGCTTTTCTAGCTTAACTGTTCTTGGAAATAATGGGTGTAATGAGCCAGCCGTGGTACCCCACTAGGTGAATCAATACAAGTCCTGATGGATGGGAAGATTGGGCTTCCACTTCCCCCCTGATGGGTGCTTGATGGGTGCTTAACCACCATGGTAGCTCCATGGAGATGGGTATTGGGTTCATTAAGGGAAGCTTTTAACACGCGGCCCAAAGTAAAACACATGAATGAACAGTACAGATGATAATTTGTTTCTTGTAATCCTTTAGCATTTTCATTATTTAAAACACAGAGGAATTAGAAAGCTAATTTTCCTGAGTTGTCTTAGAGCCTATGGAATTGGAGGCTTGAACAGAGCAGTGTATTTCTCAGAGACAGCATGCCAATCCAGTCACGCCTCACTTTACTTGCTAGGCACCTCCCTGAAAAATTGTGTCCAAGGCAAATCACACAAAATGTGTTCAATTCAGTTCATTATAGGGATTCAGTACATTCATGTTAATTATATTATTCCCAGGACTTTTCTGAAGTTTTAAACATGTCAGAGTAAAAGAGAGAAAACTGCTCCAAAGGGAATTCATTATCTAATAAAATTATTTTGTTAAGCAAATAATTACTCCCTAATTTATATCGAATTGGTGTGTTAGGCCAGGCCCTCCAAGAAGCAGTCATCAAGATGAGATTAATTGTGTGAGGATATCATAGGAAAGCCCTGAGAGAGTAGAGAGGGAGCAGACGGCTAGAAGAGCTGTCTGGCCGTGATGCAAATCTGACCTGAGCAACTTTGTTGTAAGAAGAAGAGCTGGACCCATCATGAGAAAGGTCACGTGGAAGAGGTCCAGCCAACAGCCAGCATGAAGTCCCCAGACCTGTGAGTGTGGTTGTCTTCGATCTTCTGCTCTTTCCATCACCTCTGACTCCAGCTGCTGGAGTGATGTGGGTTAGAGAGCAAAACACCACCCAGTGACCCCAATGAGAAATTCTGGAAGCAAGAAATCTTTGTTGTCTTAAGCCATGTAGTTTTAGATGGTAATTAAGCAACTGAGCATGACTGATACACAGAATCAGGGTGAGAGGGACAAGTGCTCTTGTGTTTTTGTTGTAAGCAGACATCTTCCTAGTGCACCTCTTGCTGAGGTTGCTGTTCTTTTGAGATTTCCACTCAGTTTCAACCCCTTGCCTTGTCTGAGCCAAAGGCCTTATTTTCTGTCTCTACATGGTCATTAAAATTCATGACCTTCATTTATTGAAACAGACATGTCCCCACTTTGTGGTAGCTAAAACTTCAGTGCCCTTAAACTGACTTTATTCAGTTTTGTAGCCTTGCAGAATTGTTTTCCTTGCCTTCTTACTCTCTCAGGAATTAAGTGGATGTGATTAGACTGAAGTCAACATGTGATGGAGCTTTTTAGGTTGCCTAGTCTGCCACATTATTAGGTATAGAGTCTTTGTCTAACACTTTTGGATGTTCCCTAGGGATATTATTTTTATTTTTTCATAAGTCACTTATGTGTCCTGCCTGGGGTTTGAAGGAGGACACTTTAAACTTTACCTCGTCATGGAGGGAGGAGATCATAGTAGTGAGCATCATTGTTGCATTCAAGTTTTTGTGGTACTAGAACTCTATAGGAACACATGATTCTATGTCGACAAAGCATTCTTATAAATAAGTGAAATTGTATTTTAGAAGGGTACAAACCAATTCTGCTTAATCAGTGTGATCCTAAAATATGGCATGTAAACTAAGTAATTTCAACAGCTACTAGAATGAAAAGGGTTAGAAGAGCATGTTCTTTAAGTGAATCTTACAGTGAATCCATTCATAAAATAAATAGAAGTTCCCTAACTTGAAGATTTTTGTGGTGTGTTTATTTTAACGTTATATTAGTGGGCCTGAAATTGTTCAAAAACAAACATGGAGGAGCTGGGGTTGTGGCTCAGTGGTAGAGCACTCACCTTGTATGTGTGAGGCACTGGGTTCGATTCTTAATGCCACATATAAACAAATAAAATAAAGGTCCATCAACAGCTTAAAAAAAAGTGAATTGTTAATGGCATTTAAAAACAAACCAACAAACATGAAGGGTGGGAGGAGTTTGACAGAGTAAGAAAACAAAATGATTTTTTTTTTGACTAACGCAGAAAAAGTTCTCAAGGTAGCACTGAGCCTAGAAATTGTTTCTTCTCTGCTGGGTGTTGGAGTGGCGGTCCTTAAGACCAATTGCAATGCAGACAGAGCAGGAAAAAGCCAGGTTGTTAGAGGCAGTTGAGAAAAGGCTGTAATAGTAGAGAAGCTTATAAATATGAACTGTGGATACTTTTACATAGAAAAATATTCTTCAGCTTTGGTGAGAGGAAGTGACCAGTAGGTCATTAAAGTGGGTTATTAAATAATACATGGGATGATGAAAGAAGAAAACATTCATGCAGAACCAGGGTAAACACACTTTTCCTCAACTGCTCCTGACTAATGCCTCTCAGCTTCTTAGAAGGAGGGTACCAGTGATAAGAACCAGGATGTCTTCATGGTGATATTTGTGCTATGGGATCTATGCATGTTGTGTGTGTATGTATGTGGATATATATATATATATATATATATATATATATATATATATCTCCCTATAGTCTTTGCAATATATTCCACTGGGTGTGGTCTGTCCCCCTCAACATTACTTAGAAGCATTTTTAAGGTATCGAACCAACCGTTAACCAACTGACAAGCAATTCGATACTCTAAAGATTTCTGATATTTTAAAAGAGTTGTATCTGAATTAGATTAACTCATCTAACTGACATTTTTGGTTCTCAAGGTGGACAGAACAGGTATGCAGCTCTCTAAGGACAGATTCTGAATTAGGCTTCTTTTTTTCCTCTAGGGTTCCATGGTATTTTTATCTGGATCAGCAATTTGAGTATTTCTATTACACGTACAATACAAGTGACAGGTGTACAAAGCTCCTTTGCTGAGAGGACTCTGTTTTGGACAGCACAGGTTCTGTTTAAAGTCTCTGGAGAGCTACCACTTAAATGTCTGGTAAGGAAGAGTGGCAGGCTTATCTGAAGCAATTGTCCCCTTGAAAGGGACAAGAGACGAGCCTGGGTGTGATTACCCCAGCGTGAAATGTATCTAGTCTTCTTTTTCCTTGCAGTAAGTTTTTATTTCCTCTTTGGTCCCTTTTATTATCCTCATGGACAAACATCTAACAAAGAATGGAAAAAAAAAAACATTTTTTTTTTTTTTTTCCCCTAGGAAGGGCATAACAAGGTAGCTTCGTGGTCTCTGTCTGTTCTGGTAATCGATCACCAATGAAAACCCCAGGAGTAGCCATGGTGCCTGCTATGTTAAACAATAAGATCTCCCTGGCCAGAGGCTCAGCTAATTCCTCCCCTCCTAAGCAGTATGGTTTGTGGTGAAGTTGTTTTCTAATAGAAGTGAAGATCATGGGATATGGCACATACAGCTCTAAGCTCTTGCCTTCATGACAGTCCTTCCATGTAATTCTTATCATTCTTGTAACTTAAAAATTTCTGTGGTACTGGTGACTGAACACAGGTGCACATTACCACTGTGTCACATCCTCATCCCCTTTTTATTTTTTATTTTGAGACAGAGTTGCTAAATTGCAGAGGCTGACTGCAAACTTGAGATCCTCCTGACGCAGCTTCCTGAGTAGCTGGGATTTCAGGAGTGTGCTGTCATTCTTATCATTTCAAGGTGGTATTAATTGGTTTCTTTCTTTCTTTTTTTTTTTTTTGTTTAATATTTAGCTGTCTCTAATTCTAACTGCTTTCTATTTAAAGATCAAAATAAACAAGAAAGACTTGGGGTTAGTAGATAAACTTAGATAAATCCTGAAGAGTTTGATTTCAAGTCATGTAGGAGAAAAATTTTCTAATGGGCAAAACAGACAATTTCAGTTCACATTTGCTTTGACTGTATAAAAGATAAAAGATTCCTGTCCTTTTGTGTTTTGTGTATCTGCGATTAAATTTTTCCTTTATATTTTCTTTAAGAGCTTATATATTAATAATAATACAAAAATGTATGTATGCAGCTATATGTTCAAATTCTGATGGGACACAAAGAAAATTAATGTAAAAATTAAATGTTTTTCAATTTATTGGTTAATATCTGCTCTCATAGAATCCTAGTCTGTTGCTGCCTGTGAAGGACCTCTTCTCACAAAAAAGCAGGGGACAGGGATGGCATAATCTTCTACATGATGACCAAAGAGAAAAATGATAATCATGTAATCATGTGGCTGAAATTGTTTCTTGAATTACAGGTGATTGAATTGGAATCTTTTGCTTTGTACCCTTGAATGCTGATTGACTGATTCTCACTCTTATATTTGCTGACCAGCAGACCTAGATCCTTCTGTGTTTATAAAAAACAAAAATGAGGGCTGGGAAGTCCAAGATCAGAGTGCCAGAAGATTCTGAATCTCATAGATGGCATCTTGTTGCTGTGTCCTTGCATGGTTGGTAGAAAGGGGGAAAAGGGATAAACAGACTTCCTTGAGTCTTTTTATAAAGGGCACTAAGCCCATTCATGAGGACTGAGTCTATCCACCTCCTACACACCCTCTCTCTTAATGCTACTGTACATGGGATTATGTTTCAATATGCATTTTGAAGGGACACAAACATTCCAAGGATAGCCAACATTTATTATTTGTATGTAAAACCCCTTCCCATTCGTTATTTTGACTAGCACCTCCACTGTCATGCAGAAGAAACTGTCACTTTTTTGGCTGCAGTGATTGGTCTAGTGGTGGACACCTGGCCCATGCTGGGTCACTGCAGGATCCCCTCTGGCCTCGGTGGGTTGGTAGATCTATGGGCTCTAAGGCCTGGGGCTGCTGGGTGACATGTTGTGTGCCATTGGCAAGGCCAGGTGTTGAGGCTGGCGTCTAGACACAGGCAGAGATGAGAGATGGAGAGTGAAGATGTTCCAGTTCCTGGTTCCAGTCCCATTCTATACTTTCAGAGACCATTTTAAGTGAACTCCTTCCATCTTTTATCTCCCATCTTTTTTTCTAGTTAGTATTAATTTTCCCCTCCCCTGTATGCAACCTGAAGAGTTTATAAAGGAAGTAAATTCATTCCAAGCAGCAAAATTCTTATATGAATTTTGGTAGACTTGTGTCCCATTCCACAGCCCCCACTGCTCATTACCCCCCTGTCCCTCCCAACTGCTGGGGATTGAATCCAGGGCCTCATAAATGATAGGCAAACTTTATACCACTGAGTTAAACACCCCTAGCCCAACTTCAACTTCAAGTTTCTTGTTTTTGTTTTTGTTTTTGCTTGCAGTGCTGGGGATCAAATTCAGGGTCTCATGCATACTAGGCAAGTACTCTCCCACTGAGCTACATCCCCAGATCTTTTTCTTTTTAATGAGGAGGAGATTGCATTCAGCATTCCCCTTAAAAGTCTCTCTTTAGGCTTTTGCTCCACCAAGTTTCCCCTCCTTTTTGAACCCAGTGTCTTCCTCCAGACATACTCCATCTCATTTTCAGCATTGGGCAATTTGGATTTCTTCTCTTCGGCTCACTCAAGCAAAACATTTCTCAACCAAACCAAACAAAAATCAGTACTTTCTCTCTACTTCAAAAAACCAAAGCCCAGCCAATTTGTTTCTATAGTGAAAGGGTTAAGTACGGCATCTTAATAAAGGTGATGCTTTCTCTGCAAAGGAACTTTTGTACTGACTGCTAAGAGAATGCAATTTTCTCTGTATTAGAACTCCTGCTGTGTTTTGGGATCATTTTCCTCATTAATTAAGCAGTCTATTGTCATTTTCAAGGCCCTATTTCAGCACATTTTATTCTAAATAGCCAATTTGTATCTATCACTTTCTTTTTCTGCCCAATTTCCCATGCAATTTGAAAAACACCTCTCATAAGATGCTACCACTTACTTTCTAGGTTGACTAATGTAATCTAAATATATTTTTTCATTGAAGATTTTTTGAAATGCTACCACTTCCTCATATTTTATGATGTGAGTAAAGTGTTTGAAGTGGCCCATTGATTTCACTGACAAGAAATGCATAGATTGCTTTAGAAATTTTGCTCTTCTCTCACCTTTCCCCTCTATCCCCAACTGTTCTTTGGCAAATATTTTGCTATTGGAGTGACTCAGAGAGGGAAGACTGGAGAGGAAAAAGAAGAGTGTTTAAGGAGGCTTCTTTGTGTTTTGTTGATATTTCCTCAATTATCCTGATCATGATGGACAACAAATGGCTACATGAGATGATAAATATGTTATTTTTCTACTATGGTAACTATTTTACTATATATGCATCTTCTAATGTCATGTCATATACCTTAAATATGAATAATAAAATTTATTTAAAAAACCCCTTAAAAGTGGGCCATAAATTTTTGCAGCTTCTCTCAACAAGAGGGGGAATCTCTTTCTCCTCCCTTTTAATCCAAGCTGGCTTTTTATCCTGCTTTGATCTGGAGAATGCTGTGGAAGTGATAGATGACTTCTCAGCCAACTCACAAGAGATCTAGTAGTTTCTGCTCATTCCATGTACTAGAAGTTGGAGACACTCTGTCAGAAAGGCTGTGTAGAAGAGAATTGAGATACCCCAGCCAACAATTATAGCTCACCACAAGGAATATGAGTGAGGTCAGTTGAATACTGTATGAAGACAGCCACCTAAGTGATCTCATGAGAACATCTGAGGAATGGCCCACCAAACCTAGCATAAATAGAAGAATGAACAAAGAACAAAGTTCCCCTTATATCCAGTAGAAGGAGAAAATAGATGATACAGAACAGAGAGTGGCAATTACAGGAACAGTTTTACACTTAATCGAGACCTGTCAACTGTGAGCATTTCTCCAACTATCTTCAGATATTTGGGTACAGGTGTTGCAAACATAGAAAGTTGGATTTAATCATGATGGTGACTTTGGAGTATGACAGCACTAGGGAGGGGCAAGATAATATATGTAAGGAAGTGATTGCAACCATGACCCATGGAATCAATTTAAGCCCCCAAAGTGGTGAAATAATGACAAGAGGAGATGAGAATTTGGAGAAAAGGGTTTGGGAAAAAGTGGACCAAATACAACCTCTTGACAAAAGGTACCAATGGTGTACTTGTTGTCCTGTAATAATTGTAAACATTGTGATCTTGGGGGAAATCACTGAAATTTCTTGATTTGTATAATCGAGGAGTTGGACTATAATAAATTCCAAAAGATTCTAACAATCTGTCATTCTGCAATTCCACAGCTGATTGTTCTATGATTCCATTTAAGAGTGTCCCATAACATAGACAATCATGAGGAGTATACTCAGTTCATTGAGAAAATACTGGGAAACCTCTGGTGAGGTTTCTCACAATATCTTAAGCTTAATTAATCACTGATTATTTCCTTGCTTGTTTGTTGTGTTTTTTTTGGATGACCACTGCATCCAGTAATAGTTTTAGAGTAAGTATTGAGAGATACAGTGGAGCTTATCTGGAATCACTGGAATTGTGGGTGAGCAGATAAATCTACACAGTAGGATGGAGAAATGCTGGGTTTCTGCCCTGGCTCTAACTCTGTTCTGTGGAAATCCTATTTACTGCTTTTGCTGTGATTTATTAAAACACCTGAGAAACTTTGTAATTTGTGCTTCACTTGATTGTCTGACTAAGCCAGTGCTGGACCCAGAAGTTCTGAAACAGAGGAGGTATGATTGTGTTCTATTCACTTGCTCATCAGAATCCAGACTAGGGGCTGGAGTTGTGGCTCAGTGGTACAGCACTTGCCTAGCATGCGTGAGGCACTGGGTTCGAGCCTCAGTACCACATAAAAATAAATAAATAAATAAATAAATAACAGTATTATGCCCATCTACAACTAAAAAAAAAAAAAAAAAAAAAAAAAAAAAAAAAAAAAAAGAATCCAAACTAGATGACAGCAGCTGTGATGGTCTTTTGGAGAGATATGAATGCAAATAAAACTTTTGAACATCCTAGTCAAAGGCATTTTGCTTTAATGAAGAAGCGCCCAGTATCCATGTCATTGCTTTTGCTGGTAATCACGGCCTACACTGTATCTGACTGATTATTGCAATTTCTTCAAGCTTGTTTCCTTTCCCTCCTCCTCTCACTATACTTTATGCACCATGCAGCAGCCAGGAGTGGTGTCTTAAAAAGTAAGTCAGGTCATTTTACTTATTGGCTTGAACCAATTGATTTCCCATTAGATTGAGAATAAAATTCTTAAAGATCTTACCTGAACTGTACCATATGTCCCCCTCTAACCTTGTCCTGAACCAGTTTCCAAGTCATTTGGTGTGTTTCAGACACCCTGATTTTTTGATTTTGATTTTTTGTTTCTTTTTAATCACACATAATAGTAGAACCCATTTTGATATATCCCCAGACCCACCCTGATTTTTTACTGCTTCAAAAACATGTAGAATTCTTCACCATGTCAGGACTTGGTGCCAGTGGGTCCCTAAACTTGGAGAACTCTTTCACATCCTGCAGGGCTGATCATTATGAGAAATTATCTTTCCTGTTAACTTTTGGTTCTCTGAGTCCCCCTGAACTAGACAGAATTGCAAGATGTGCACTTTATCTCATTGGCTGGTGTGACCCCTGTGCTGAGAAGAATCTCTGGTAGGTGCTCAGCGAATCTGTGGAATGGAGAACAGAGGGACCTCAAAAGTGGGTGCAGCAGAAGGCAGCTTGTCTAGGGTCATTTGAGGGAGCTTAGGGTTGGGTTGTCTTTTCTAAAATACTGACTTTATTTCTTACCCCGTGATTATTAAAGCTTTAACTTGTTCAAGTCTTGAAAAATGTGTAGCCTTCAAGATTCCCCACTTACAGTGGAAACTCTGAATTTATTTCTAAAGTTTATACCAACTAAAGTTTTGGTTCTTAGTGACCATATGGTAAGTAATAAGATACAGGATGTGTAAGTGGCACAGCATCATGAGTGAGGGAGTTGAAGAAGAGAGCCAAAGGGCAAAGGGCCCCTAGGGAGGAAAAGTGTCAGGAAAGGGTCTAAGGGAGAGAATGATCACGGGAGGAGAATCACACCAGAGTTTTGTCTATAAACAAGTGGCATTGTTGACAAATGGTAATGCATATTTTAAAGTATCAGAATGTTTTTGATTTTTTTTTTTTTTTTTTGGTGGTGCTATGGATTGAACCCAGGGCCTTATGCATGCTAGGCAAGCACTCTATCAACTGAGCTATATTTCCAGCCCCTAACATTTTTGGTTTTTAAAAGCAGATTCTTGGTAAGTTTTTCCTGGTTACAAATAAATTGGGAAAGATGAGAAAGTGATGCGTGTACTTAAAAAAAAAAAAAGGCCCGACGCCCATTACACAAGACAGTGTAAGCTGCTCATCATGAGCATTTCCGGGAAATATCTAGTATCTTATAATGTTGCAGTTACTATGGTGACAATGCATTTTTAATGACATCATTAAATGGTAGTGTAACTACTTGTAACTAAGGAGCACTGAGTAGTCACAGCTGTGTTGTTTGGGGTTTACATGTCTTTCCTCCAGGATGGTTCTTAATGACTTCAAAATAAAAGTGGTTTATAACTGAACATCACTTTGGTATATAATCCATGTATATTTTGGAAGTAGAAAACCTTAGAGAACAATAATTCTTCCCTTTTACCACACACATGCGCACATATGGATGTGAGTAAAAACATATATGTGCCTACTTTGCAGGTGAAGATCTGTAGACAAAGATCAAGTGGCTGTACCAGGTCATTAAGCCAGTGGCAGACTTAGGACAGATCATGGATTTTCTGACCTCTAAAATAGTTTTTTTCCCACCATGGCATACTGCCCCCTTTTAACACAACATGACACAGAATCCCTCTACATTCTTTTAATTTTATTTTATTTTTGGTATCAGGATTGAACCCAGAGGCACTTCACCACTGAGCTCCATCCCCAACCCTTTTTATTTTTTAGTTTGAGAAAGGATCTCACTAAGTTGCTTGGGGCCTCATTAAGTTGTTGAGGCTGACTTTGAACTTGGGATCCTCTTTCCTCAGTCTCGAGAGCTGCTGGGACTACAGACGTGTGCCACTGTGCCTGGCTCTACATTCTTTTTATACATCAAAATTGGTATGAAGACACGATTAATTTTTTGTTAAACTAATGGATTTTTTCCTATAATGTTTTGTTTATTTTTGTCCCTTAACACTCTTGATGCGCTTTTTGTTTTTTAAAATTTTTTAAAAAATTTGTTCTAATTTGTTGTATATGATAGTAGAATGCATTTATACATTTTGATAGATCATACATAAATGAAATGTAATTTCTCATTTTTCTGATTATACATATTGTAGGATCACATTGGTCATGCAGACATACATGTACATGAGGTAATAATGTCTGTTTCACTCTACTGTCCTTCCTATGCTCACACCCCTTCCCCTCCCTTCACTCCCCTCTACCTAATATAAAGTAACTCTATTTTTCCCTAGTCTCCTACCCCTATTGTGAACTAACTAGCATTCGTGTATCAGAGAAAACATTTGGCCTTTGGTTTTTTGGGTTTGGCTTGTTTTTCTTAGCATGATATTTTCTAACCACCTTGTGAGGGTTGTATTATGTTTAGGGCTCAGAATGAGAAAAGTAATTAATAAGAGTCCATAGATGGAATTCAAGTGGTTCATAAGCCCTTTAAAATTGATTGCAGTGTGTGTATGTATATGAGTATTTATTTTCCTAGTGACAGAAATTCATACTATCAATGAATTTATTACCTCTTCTCAAGAAGCTCTTTTCAGATTGATAATATCAAAATATCATAAACAAAATGGGAAGGTAAATGGCATATAGAGAAAAATATCTATGATCTGATAAAGAGCAATATCCTTAATTTATAAAGAGCACATACACATCGAGAAAACCATCAAGACCTAGATGGAATTAAAGTGAAGTACATGAATGGAAAAAAAATACAGAACGGGAAGTACAAATGGTTAAGAAATGAAATTTATTCATATTCATCAATGAAATGAAAATTAAAACAGTTGAAATTCACAATTTTCACTCAAAAATGAGCACAGATCAAGCAACCATGATAGTATTGGCTTTGTGTGTGTGTGTGTGTGTGTGTGTGTGTGTGTGTGTGTGAGAGATACCTGAGTTTAAATCCGGAGGTATGGTACCAGAAGCTACACCCTCAGCCCTTTTTATTTTTTATTTTGAGACAGGGTCTTGTGAGGTTGCTGAGGCTATACTCAAACTTTTGATCCTCCTGCTTCAGCCTCTCAAAGCACTGGGATTATAGATGTGCACCACCTCACTAGACCTGTGAAAATATTCTGGGTGGTGAAGGGGCAATGGGATAAACAAATTTCTATACTTTTTCTAGGAGTATAATGGAGCAAAGATTTTGTAAATCAAATTAATAATTTGGATGAATAGTCTTGAAAATGTTCATAACCTGTAATTAAAATCCTAAGAAAAGAGTGCCTTTCTTTCTAAGGCAACAATTAGAAGTGCTTGCCAAGGTTTGTGTGTAAAAGTATTTCTCCTTGTGACTGGCTGACAGATTTGGCTCCATAGAAATGTTACAGGCCAGGCTATGTGGGCAATGACTAAACAGACTCCATTTTGCTCTGAGACTCCATGTTATGTAGGAAATGAGCTTCTCCCATGGGAACACCCCGCCTCAGTCACTTAGCATGACATGTTTAACAATGCAAAATGCTGATTCTTATATGATGAAAAATTATTCTCTTTTGATTCTTATGTTAGTAACCATTCTTTAGTTTGTACCTAGGTAAGGGTCATTTTGACCCACTTCCCCCTCTGCTGATGATTTCTTGATATAAGTTTGTAATTTTGAATCATAGCAACAGACACTTATGATTGATGTGATTTTTGGTAATGAGAACTCCTGCTGTTCCATTTTTGGGGCATTGTGTGAGATAGTCAGCTGGCCGGCTGGCTTAATAAAGACTCTCAAATTTGGACTTCTCAGTGGTGAATGGTCTGTTATTAAGTTGCACCCCATAACACTCCTAGCATTATTTAAAAATAGTGAAATATTTGAAAAAATACAAACACAAGGAAAAGTTTAAATGAAATACTGCATTTCTACGAATCCAATAAATTGACTTGAAAATGCCATGTCTATTGTTGCTGCCGCTCTTGAGGACGTCAGACTTCAGCTCCTTCACTCTTCCAAGGTGTATGTTTTAAGTCAGCCTTTTCACTGCTGTGACTGAAAGATCTCACCAGAACAATTGTAGAGGACAAGTTTCTTTGAGTGCTCACGGTTTCAGAGGTCTTAGTTTATACAAGAGTGGCTCCATTCTTCACAGCTCAAGGTGAGGCAGAACATCATGGCAGAAGAGTGTGGCAGAGGGAAGCAGTTTACACGATGATCAGGAAGCAAAGAGAGAGACTCCACTCTCCAGATACAAAATATATGCCCCATAGCCATGCCCCCAAGGAACCACTTCCTACAGTCACACGGACCTGCCTCCAGTTACCACTCAATTAATCCCATCAGGGATGAATTCACTGACTGGGTTAAGGCTATAACCCAATCATTTCTCTTCCAAACCTTCTTGCATTGTCTCATATGTGAGCTTTTGAGGGACACCTCATATCCAAACCATAACAGTGAACTTTCACTAGTGATTCTCCAGGGCATTTCCAGGCCTTCAGTCTTAGACTGGGACTCCATCATTGACTCCAATATCTTGGATTGGCAACTTGTAGTTCCTCTGGATCTCCAAGATGCAGATGGCTACTGTGGAACTACTCAGCTTCTGATCATATAAGACAATCTAATAACTCCCTTTCATAATCTCACACACACACACACACACACACACACACATATCCTACTGATTCTGTTTCTCTAGAGAACTCTGACAAGTACAACATGGAAAGATTTTGTGATATATGATTATATTTAAAAATATTCAGCTGGGCGTGGTGGCGCATGCCTGTAATCCCAGCACTTGGGAGGCTGAGGCAGGAGGATCACGAGTTCAAAGCCAGCCTCGGCAATTTAGCAAAGCCCTAAGCAACTCAGTAAGACCCTGTCTCTAAATAAAATACAAAATAGGGCTGGGGATGTGGCTCAGTGGTGGAGTGCCCCTGGATTCAATCCCCCGTACCAAACAACAACAACAACAACAACAACAACAACAACAACAACAAATATTCAGACTTCTAAAATGCTTGTAGATTGTCATTTCAATTGTGTCACTGATTTTAAAAAGTCTGAGAAGCAAATATTCTAAAATATTGATAATGATAATACCTTAGGTTATGGGATAGTTAGTTATTACTCTCTTTTTTTGTTCTTTTGTTGATTTTCTCAGATTCTGAAGTAAATTTTAATATTATGAGATATGAAATAAATGTTATGTAAAAAAAATTTTCCAAGTGTATCTCAGATATCACTTTAGTTGTTCTGGCTTGGCAAAATTTTGTTGTCTCAAAGAATGTTAGAAATTAGAAAAATCTCTTTGGAAAAAAACTAAAATGCAATAAAATTTAACTTTTATTTTTCACTTAAAAAGATATATGTAATTTCCTATTTGGGCCAAATGCTGAGGAAACACATATGAACAAGACATTGTCCTGCAGCCACAGTTGATGTCTACTAGGAAAGACTGGCATGTAAAAGTCATAACAAAACAGATCATGCATATTTTGTAATATAGTAACATGAAGGAAGAAATGATGAAGTCTTCTTTAGGAAGTAGAAGGAGGTAGTGTTTGATTCCAATCTTGAATGATGGAAAGGAGATTACAAGTTGGGAAAAATTAGACCCTTTCTAATTGCACTAAGAGTAGGGGAATGTGTTCAACATGGAAGCATCATGGGCACTACTATTTCGAGAATATTTCTCTTAGATTTTCTCAGAAAGGTAGAAAAACCACTTGAAAATCTGTGTAAGATGTCTTGATCATACTTTGTAAGCAAAATGGGGTCGCGAAAGTCACTGAGTCATATAAAGAAATGAAAATTGATCAGACTATGCATATGTGAAGGAAGAATCTCTGTCTATGGCAACAGAAATAATGATTCAATAATCATTGGTTTAAAATGACAGAGAATTTTTATTGAACAATACTCAATATAGTAAAACTTTAAATATTTTGAAGATTTGTACATGGTGCTGTCAGTATTGAATTAGCTCACAGAGGACTACTTGATATTGGGGATGCTATGGTTGGGCATATTATGGTATTACTGAGGCCAAAATAATAGTCTCCTTGTAAATAAGTAGGCAGAAAAAATGTTTTGTTGCTGTTGGCTAAGTGAAGCAGTTTGCAACTGCATCTGCTATTTACAAAGGGTATTCACACCTTGAAAGAATGTGGGCTGCATCTGTATCAAATCTTAATACTAAATTGATCAAAGTTCGGTTTCTCCTCATGCGTGTGTTTCCTTTCATTGCCCCAGTAAAGCTCACTAGTAGAAGATGGCAGAATCGAGGCAGCAAGTCTCAATCTCCTCACAATGCGGAAAGGAGGCAGAGAAGGAAAAGCAGAATTGAGATGTGAGTGGTGAAATAAATGCTCTAAGACTCAATATTACAAAGTCTGAGACCTGGAGAAACTGGAAGATAGGTAACCAGAGTTGGAAGCAAACTCAGCGTCCCTAAACCCTGAATGGGAAACTGGGGTTGTGAAAGGGGGAGGGACAACATGGAGAAAAAGTGTGGGGGAGCAAATGGATAATCTTTTAAGCTCACTCACTTAAAAACATTTGGAAAGACAGATAAAATTAAAGCATGTCACTAAAAGAAAGGTCCTTAAAACAGTGCAAACAACTTAAAACCGAATTGCCAAAAGAAATCTGGGCAGAGGCGGGGTGGCGGTGCTCTGCATATGTCTTGTGGAGCCCTCAGCTCACTGGTTATCCCCTACCATCCCCTTAAATCCGCATGGCATCTTCCCACACCCAGACAGATGCAAGTAAAACCAGAGGGAAGTCCCAATGCAGTGGGGCCCCTTAAGAATCTGGCCAGAAAGTACTTCTAGAAGGACCACTACTAGTTGAAAATTGCCAAAATCCCTTCTTCCTCCCCCTCACCACAAACAAGAGGAATGGGCTGGTGGGGGCCTGTGCTGGGAAGTTTGCTTAACCCTGCTCAGCCTCCGTGACCCAGGCAATGGTGGAAAGCTCATTGCAGCATCCACTGGCTTAACTGACAGAGGCCACAGTGAAGCAGTTTTGATAAGCAGCTTTGGTTCTAAACAGAGGAAAGTAGATTCACCAGACCCTGATCACTGACATTGTGGGGAGGCACTGTGGGAAGCCTAGGGATGGTCCCTGGCATCATGGGGCTGTACCAGAAGGAAGCTGCCTAAATCTCCAGTGACAGAGACCAGGTGGAAAATTACCAGAGTCTACACAGAAGGGAGGGGCTGATTGCAGCCTTAACTGGTGCACCACCTGACCTGTGATCACAACTGGTAGGTGACAGGGTACTGTGGGACCTTTCATCAGACTTAGTAAATGAGGGAATCAATACCTGCCATTTATAACCTGGGGCAGTGAAAACTAGGGAGTCCAGGTGAACCACCTGAGACCCTTCACTGTAGTATCTCTACCATGAAAAGGATCTGTAGAAGGGAGAAAGTACACAGGGCCACTCTAGAGCCTGCATCCTGAACTACTGCACAAATAGAAACAGCCAACCCACACACGGCACTCTCTGAGCAGTCAGCTGCAGGTCCCCTGAGCTGGCAAACCAGAAGCTGCTGAGGGGAGGTTCACAGTAATTAGAGAATTGGCTCCTGTGCCCCTGCAACTTGGGAGAAATCCACAGCCAAAGACTGATGGACATATGCTAAATGTCCAAACTGCAATGAAATCCAAACCAAGATTAATATTCTTCACCTTGGTGTAGTGTACTACAAACAACTCTAATGTCAACTTGGATCATATAAATAACTCTTTAACTTGAACGATAATTGTTAACCCAATAGCTAACATTGTACCTACAACCCATTTGAATGTATTTCATCTAATGGTTTAGCGCATTGATTGGAATCAATCTTCCTATATTAGTTTTCCTAGCTTTAGTGTAAATTATTCTTTTATGTCTTCTCTCTCTCTCTCTTCCTCTCTCTCTCTCTCTCTCCCTCCCTCTCATTTTCCCTCTCTTTTTTTCTTTTTTGCCCTTTCTTCCTCCCCTTTTTAGCCCTCACTTAAAGTTTTAGTAAGATTACTTAATTTAACAACTAAGTTTTTACCTAATCCAGTATTTTATTATAGGTTTATATCTGAATTTGAGGAACCATAGAGAACAATTGTAAAAGTGTTTGTTTCTTATAAGGTTGAATAGAATGAGGCTTGGCTTTGAAGGGACTATAGTAAATAAGGCTTAGAGGCATCTCTTAAAGTGGTGCCGATATTGGGATCAGCAGAGATCACACATTGACTTAAAATATTACCTGGATATTCACACAACTTGGGGGTCTTAAGAAAAGGAAATTCACAAAATGAGTCCATCATTTAAAGGAAGTGAGAACTATACCAATAGATGGATAGACAAGCAAACAAGTGAAAGCAAGGGAACAAATCACACCAAACAGTCCATAATGTTTCAACAACAGATTTCATTGACACCACAGTGGAGGAAATGTCAGAGAAGGAATTTAGAATGTTCATAGTTAAGCTGTTCTATGAGCTAAAAGAAGATGTAAGAAGTGAAATCAGAGAGTTCACTTTAATAAAGAAATAGCAATTCTGAAAAACAAAACAAAGCAATGGAAATCCTCAAAATGAAAGTATCAATATCCCAAATTAAAAATTCAATGAATAGCATCACCAATAGATTAGACCACTTTGAAGATAGATTTTTCAGGTCTCAAAGACAAAGTATATAATCTTGAAAATAAGTTGACCATAAAGAAAAGATGTTAAAAGACCATCAATAGAATATTCAAGAAATCTGGGATAACATTAAAAGGCTAAATTTAGGATTCATTGGATAGATAAGGCTTTGAAATACAAAATAAAGAAATGCATAATCTTTCCAATGAAATAATACAGAAAAATTTCCAAACCTTAAGAATGAGATGGAAATTCCAATACAAGAGGCATACAGGACTCCAACTATACAAAATCACAATAGGTCCACTCCCAGATACATTATTATGAAAATGCCTAACACACAGAATAAGGATAGAATTTTAAAAGCTGTAAGAGAAAAACGTCTGGCCACATTAAGAGGCAAACCAATCCATATTTCAACTGATTTCTCAACCCAGACCCTAAAAGTCAGAAGGGTTTAGAATAATATATACCAAGCTCTGAAAGAAAGTGGATGCTGTTATGGTTTGGATATTAGGTATTCCCCAAAGCTCATGTGTGAGATGATGGTTGAAGGTTTAGAGGCAAAATGATTGGGTTATTCGAGCATTACCCCAATCAGTGAATTAATCCCTTCATAGGGATTAACTGAGTGGTAACTATAGGCTGGTAGGATGTTACTGGAGGAGTTTGGTCCTTGGAGACACATCTCTGGGGTATGTATTTTGTCCTTGATGAGCAGAGCTCTCTCTCTGCTTCCTGGTGTGATACCTTGAGCCACTTTCCTCCACTATACTCTTCAGCCATGATGTTCAACCTCTCCTCGAGCCTTGAAGAATGGAGCTGGATGTCTGTAGACTGAGACCTCTGAAACCACGAGCCCCCCAAAAAACTTTTCATCCCCTAAAGTCATTCTTGTCAGGTATTAGTCACAGCAGAAAAAAAACCTGACTAAAATAGAAATTAACCAAGAACACTATACCTACTAAAATTAAGCTTCTGAATTGAAGATGAAATAAAAACCTTCCATGATAACAAAAGTTAGGAGAATTAATAACTAGAAAGCCTGCACTACAAAACACACTCAATACAGTATTTCATGAGGAAGAAATGAAAAAAATGAAAACCAGCTTTGGGAGGAATTATACCAGAAGAATAGTCAATTAAAGGAGAATCAAGTTCAATTTGAACATTAGAAATCAAAATCTCATTAATAATGTTGAATGTAAACAATCTAAACTCTTCAATCAAAAGACCATGGTTGGCAGAATGGATTAAAAAACAAGACCCAACAATATGCTGTCTGCAAGAGAATAGCCTTATAGGCAAAGACATCCACAGAAGATGAAAGGATGGGAAAAAACATACCATTCACATGGGATTCATAAACAAGCAGGAATTGCTGTTCTCATATCAAAGAATGTCACTTTACACTGATTAAGGTAATCATACATCAACAAGATATAACGATTATAAATATTTATGCACTAAACAATGGAGTATCTATGTACATCAATCAAACTCTTCAAAAATAGAGACAGTATCTGGCATTCTATCAGATCATAATGGAATGAAGTTAGAAATTGATGATAAGATACAAAACAGAAGACACCCTGGAGATTAAATAGTAAGCTTTTGAAAGGATAGCAGAAGAAATCAGGAGAGAAATAAAAACATTCTTAGAAGTGCATGAGAATAGTGATACAACATATCAAAAATTCTGGTACAGTTCTAAGAGGAAAATTGAGCTCATATATTAAAAGAATAGAAAGATATCCAATAAATAATCTAACATTACATCTCAAGGCCATAGGAAAAGAAGACAAAATCAACACCAAAATGAAAAGACAGGGAATAATTAAAATCAGAGCCAAAATCAATGAAATTGAGATTAAAAACAATACAAAAGATCAACAAGACAAAGAGTTTTTTTTTTGAGAGTATAATCAAAATTGATAAACAGCCTAACTAACCAAAAGAAAGTGGGAAAAACTCAAATTATCAAAATCTGAGATGAGAAAGGATATATCACCATAGACACTGTTGAAATCCAGAGAATTATCAGAAACTGTTTTGAAAATTTTACTCTAATAAACTAGAAAATCTTGAAGATATGGAAGAATTCCTAGAGATATATGACCTACCCAAACTGAATCATGAGGATATAGAAAACTTAGAGCAATTCCAAGTAATGAAATTGAAGCAGAAATCAAAAGCCTTCCAACAAAGAAAAGCCTTGTACTGAATGAATTCTCAGCAAAGTTCTACCAGACCTTTAAAGAGGAATTAATATCAGTCCTCCTCAAATTATTCCGTGAATAGAAAAGGAAGGAATACGGCCAAACTCATTCTATGAAGCCAGTATCACCATGATACCAAAACCAGATAAAGACAAATCAGGGAAAGAATACCTTAGCAATATTCTTGATGAACACAGATGCAAAAATTCTTATTAAAATGTTGGCAAACTACATACAAAAACTAGGGATAAAAGGAACTTACCTCAACATCATAAAGACTATAAATGACAAACCCAAGGGCAATATTATTCTGAAAGGAGAAAAAACTGAAAGCATTTCCTCTAAAAACAGGAACAAGGATGTCCATTTTCACTACTATTATTCAACATAGTCCTTGAAACTCTAGCCAGAGAAATTAACAAATTATCTCTGCTGATGACTTGGTCCTATATTTAGAAGACCCAAAAACTCTACCAAAGTACTTCTGGAGCTCATAAATGAATTCAGCAAAGTAGCATGATATAAGATCAATGGTGATAAGTCAGTCACATTCCTATACTCCAATGATGAATCTGCTTGGGTTAGGAATGGGTTAAGAAAATTATCTCATTCACTATAGCCTCAACAAACAAACAGACAAACAAACAAACAAAAACCCCAAACAAAACCAAAAACAAAAAAAACCTTGGGAATCCATCTAACAAAAAAAGTGAAGGATCTCTACAGTAAAATCTATGGAACACTAAAGAAAGAAATTTTAAAAGAGCTTAGAAGATGGAAAGATCTCCCATGTTTTTGGATAGGCAGAATTAACATTGTCAAAATGGCCATACAGTGAAAAGTGTTATACAGATTCAATGCAATTCCCATTAAAATTCCAATGACATTTTTTCACAGAAATAGAAAAAGCAGCCATGAAATTCATTTGGAAAAATAAGAGCCCCAGAATAGCCAAAGCAGTCCTTAGTGAGAAAAGTGAAGCAGGAGGCATTACAATACCGGACCTCAAATCACACTACAGACCTATAATAAAATTATATATAAAATAAATAATATATATAAATAATATATAAAATAAATATAATAAAAATAGCATGGTATGGCAGCAAAACAGACATGAAGTCACAGAGAATGAAATAGAAGACACAGAGATAAATCCACATAGAGTTATCTCACAGTATTCAAAGGTGCCAAAAACATATATGAGAGAAAAGATAGCCTTTTTAATAAATGGTGCTGGGAAAACTGAAAATCCATATGTAGTAGAATAAGATTTAACCCCTATTTCTCACCCTGCACAGAATTCAACTCAAGTGGATCAAAGACCTAGGAATTGGACTAGAAACCCAACACTCCAACATGTAGGCTCAGGAACTGACTTCTTAACAAAACTCCTTATAGCACACAGTAAAATAAAATTTTTTTTAAGTGGAATGGCATCAAATTAAAAAACTTCTTCACAGCAAAGGAAATAATTAAGAGTATGAAGAAAGAGCCAATACAATGAAAGAAAATCATTGCCACCTGCTCCTCAGGTAGGGCATTAATATCCAGGATATATAAATAACTAAAAAAAAAAAACCACCATACATTCTACTGTCATGTATAACTAAAAAGAACAAATAAAAAATTTTTAAAAAGTAACACAAAAAAACCAAATAATTCAATCACCAAATGGGTGAAGGAACTAAACAGACACTTCTTAAAAGAAGAAATAGGAATGGTCAACAAATATATGAAAAAATATTCAAGGGGTTGGGGTTGTGACTCAGTGGTAGAATGCATATCTGGCATGTGTGAGACCCTGGGTTAGATCCTTAGCACTGCATATAAATAAATAAATATATAAATAAACAAATAAAAATAAATAAAATAAAGGCCCATTAACAACTAAAAATAAATAAAAAATGTTCAACATCTCTAGCAATTAGAGAAATGCAAATTAAAAAACTACACTGAGATTTCATTTCACTCCAGACAGAAAGGCAATTATCAAGAATACAAGTAACAGTAAATGTTGGTGAGGATGTGGGGAAAAGGTACACTCATATATTGTTGCTGGGGTTGCAAATTGGTGCAACCATTCTGGAAAGAAATATGGAGATTTCTCAAAAAACTAGGAATGGAACCACCATATAACCACCAGTTAACCATATAACCACCATATAACCACCAGTTATCCCATTCTTTGATATACAGCCAAAGAATTTAATATCAGCATACTACAGTGATGTAGCCACATCAATGTTTACAGCAGCACAATCCACAATAGCCAAGCTATGGAGCCAATGTACGTAACCTTGGATGTGGATAAGATGAATGGATAAGAAAATGTGGCGTACATACACAATGGAATATTACTTAGCCATAAAGAAAACTGACTTTATGGCATTTGCTAGTAAATGGATGGAACTGGGGACTATCATGCTAAGCTAAGTAAGGTGGTCCCCAAAAGTCACAGATTGAATGTTTTCTCTGATATGCAGAAACTAATCTAAACTAAGGGAGGGCAATAAAAAAAAGAGTAGATGAAAGATCCCTAGAGTACACAAAGGGGAATGAAGGGAAGGGAGGAGGAATGGGATAGGGAAACACAGTGGCATGAATCTGACCTAACTTTCCCACATACATATATGAATATGCCACAGTGAATTTCACCATCCCTAGATCCACAATACACTAAAACAACAACAACAACTTTGAGTAAATAGCAAAGACATCAATGGAATGGAGGAAAGGGAACAGAAGGAGAGAGGAGGGGAGGGAAGGGGAAATACTGGGGACTGAATTAGAACAAATTATATTCCATGCTTTTATAATCATGTCAAAATGAATCCACCGTTATGTATAACTAAAAAGAACCAATAAAAATAAAAAAGAATGAATTTATAAAACCATTTGAAATTAAAATGATAAAACCCCAAGTAAATAAATTGTACTATAGAATAAAAAACAAAAAACCACTAATGTTCCTTACAAAGGCTATGAGATGGTCTGGGAGTAATCTGTCTGTCTTTGCTTGACCCAGGGATTATTCTTGAACTTTCTATAATCCTGAATTGCAACATGAGTGCATTTGTCCCTCACATGACTTGGTGCTAGTATTTTCCTTTTTCTTTGAGGACGGTTATTAGGTGATTTCTGAATTGTGGTGTTCTCCTACTCCCTAGTTGTAAAAGTCAATGAATAATGGAAGTAACAGAGGTATACAAAACAATCTCCAAATGAACTTACCCCTACACTCACATTCTTGGTTATCTTTTAAAATTACCTATTCACTTAGTTTCTAGTTAGGATATGTAGCCCCAGTTCTGGTTCCTGGATACCAGTGGTGATTTTGTGAAGATATTTTTGAAGCCCTTGTTGAGATCTATTTCTCAATAAGGGCAATCATACGTTTATTCTTCTTCTCATGGATGTTTTCCAGTGGAAGAGAATTAAGTTGGGATGCAGAAGATACAGTCTAATTTTACCTTCAAAGTTTATTCACTATATGACTGTGGTAGTTAATTTTGACTGGGCTGAAGGATGGCCAGACAGCTGGTGAAACTTTATTTTTGGCTATGTGTATGACATGACTTCCAGAAGAGATTAATATTTGAATCAGTGAACTGAGTAAAGAAGATCCTCCCTTGTTAATGTGGCAGCCAGCATCCAATATGTTGAGGGCTCAAATAGAATAAAAATGTGAAGAAGGGCAAATTCACACTCTTATGGAGCTCAGATATCCATCTTTTTCTCCTGGACAGTGGAGCTCCTGGGTCCCTTTAGACCTCGGGACTTGTATTAATGCTGCTTCTCCATGTATCTGAAATATCAGCAGATTTCCTGGTTCTCCAAGTTGTAGATGGCTTGTCATGGGACTTCCTGGCCTCCACAGTCACATGAACTATTTCTCATTGTAAGTCTCATCTCTCTTTCTCTAACCTATTGATTCTGTTTTTCTGGAGAACTCTGACTAATATATATCTTCAGCCAAGAATCACTTAATCTCATTGTACTTCATTTTCCTGGTATTTTTAATTCTTAGTCATATGTTACCCCAAGTTGAGTGTCTGAAACTTGTTTGATAAACTAGCTTTTTAGAGATATCCTGAAAGAGAGGAAGAATTCTGGAGAAGATTTGAATAATAGGAGTAGTTTCTGGAAGATAGAATAGCAAGACAGTAAGGAAGATAAAGAAGCATGAAATTCAAGGACATCATGAGAGTTAGAGATGTGCAGGGAAATCCAGGCCCTGAGAACATGAGCTTGGTTTTGCTTTAGAAAAGCAGTGGGAATGACCTAATATAATAATGATCATAATGAAGGGATAAATGTCAGATTGGAAAAAGCTTTAAAATATCGGATGTAAAAGGCTCTGGGGAATGAGGAGACAAAAAGAAAGAATGCAGCGAAGAAACTGGCAGGGAAGATTTTTCTATTTTGTAGAAAATAGGCCAGGATGAATCACAAGCTATACCCTAAACTCATCTTATTCACTTGGAGTCTGAGAAAACAGCTTACGGCTGTTTAGTGAAAAACACTCTTGGAAAATTGCATGTACATACCATTTTGGTTGATAAACTATACTCTGCTTTTGCTCTGAGACTTTGGACATTAGAGAACTGTCTATATAGAGATTTAAATTTTTTTAATAGACTATTTTTTAGAGTAGTTTCAGGTTTATAGAAAAAAATGCACAGAAACTACAGTCTCTGTATACTTCCTTTTTTCTTGTTCAACTGTCCTGTTATTAACATCCTGCACTAATTTATTACAGTTAATGAAACAATATTGATGGATTATTATTAATTAGAGTTCATAGGTTTCCCTCTGTATTGTACAGGTAGTTCTATGAACCTTAACAAATGCATGACATGTACCCAACATTATAGTATCATACAGAATGCTTTCACTCTCCTGAAAGTCACCCATGCTCCACCTATTTGTGTCTCTCCTCCTTCTCTGGATGAGTGCACCTTTCCCTCCACATCCTCACCAGCATTTATTACTATTCGTATTCTTGATAATTGCCATTCTGACTGGAGTGAAATGAAATCTCAAAGTAGTTTTGGTTTGCATTTCCCTGATTGATAGGGAAGTTAAACATTATTTTTTCATATTTTGGTCATTTGTATTTCTCCTTTTGAGAATTGTTTGTTTAGTTCTTTTGCCCATTTATAGATTTTTTTTTTTTTTTGGTGTTAAGCTTTTGGAGTTCTTTATATATTTCCGACATTAATCTCCTCTCAAAGGAGTAGCTCCCATTCTATAGGTTTTTTTCTTCACTCTTTGGATAATTTCCTTTGCTGTGTAGAAGTTTTAAAATTTATGCCATATTATTTGTTATTCTTGGTTTTATTCCTTGAGCTTTCAGGGTCTTGTTAAGGAAGTTGGTGCCTGTGACAGAATGTTGGAGTGTTGACTGTGTTTATTCCTAGCAATTGCTAAGTTTCTGAGTCTTCGATTCACTTTGATTTGAGTTTTGTTCAGGGTGAGAGATAGGGATGCAGTTTCGTTCTTATACATATGGATACCCAGTTTTGTGTGGAGATACATTTTTAAATTATTTGGGTAAATATCCAAGGACAAGATTTCTCAAATATATGGTAAAATATTTTTGGTTTTATACAATACTGTCAAACTATTGTACAAATTGGCTGTAACATTTTGTACTCCCAGCAACAATACATGAGATTTCCTGTTGTACCTGCAGTTGGTGTCCATATCTGGATTTCAGTCATTCTATAGATGTGTAATGTCACCTTAATGTTGGTTTAATTTTCATTTCCCTAATGACATATGATGTTGTTTTGGTTTGGATATGAGGGGTCCCCCAAAAAGTTCATGTGTGAGATAATGCAGAATGCTCAGAAATGAGAGCAGTAACTCAATTAGTGGGTTAATCCATTTGATGGATTAATAATTTGAAAGTACCACTGTACTGGGTGACAACTGTAGGTAGGTGGCATGGCTGGAGGTTGTGCCCTCGGGGAAACATATTTGTCGCTGGTTCCTTGCTCTCTCTCTGCATCCCAGCTGCCACAAGCTGGGCAGCTTTCCTCCATCACACGCCCCCACCATGGTGTTCTGTCTCATCTTGGGCCCAGAGCAATGGAGTGGTCTGACCATGGACTGAACCTCTGAAACCATGATCTCCAAATAACCTTTTTCTCCTTTGAGTTGTTCTTGTCAGGTATTTTGGTCCTGGGGATAAAAAGCCAATGTACACAGATGTGGAACATCTTTTCATTTGCTAATTTGCTGTCTTTATATCTCTGCTCAGATCTCTTGTCCATTTTTAAAATTAGCAAGGTTGTTTGTTTCTTATTGTTGGGTTCAAGAGTTCTTTGCATAGTCAGGGTGCAAAATATCAGTTATATATTTTACAAAGATTTTCACCCAGTGTGTGGTTGCCTTTGCATTCTTATTTATAGATTGGTTCATACATGTCCCTCAGAAGTCTTATGTTAAAGGCTTGGTAAACAGTCTGTGGCACTCTGGGAGAGGTGGGAACTAGCAGAAGGAGGTTAGGTCATTGGGGGCATGCCCTTACATGGGACATTGAGACCCCAGCCTCTCCTCTCTGTCCCTTTGCTTCCTGGTCAACATGAGGTGACGAGGTTTGCCATGCATTCCCCACCATGACGTTCTGCTTGCCACAGCCCTCCCAAACAACGGAGTCAACCTACCATGGAAAACCTATAAAACCTTGAGCCAAAACCAATTTTGCTTTCCTGCTTTTAGGTTGATTTTCTTAGGTATTTTATCACAGCCATGGAAAACTGACTAACACAATTCTCTTAATAGAGGATTTACAAAGTAGAAGCTTCTATTTTGTTTTAGGGTACTGGGGATTGAACACATGGGCACTCAACCACTGAGCCACATTCCCACCCCTATTTTGTATTTTATTTAGAGACAGGGTCTCACTGAGTTGCTTAGTACCTCGCTTTTGCTGAGGCTGGCTTTGAACTCATGATCCTCCTGTCTCAGCCTCCTGAGTCACTGTGATTATAGACGTGCGCCACTTCGCCCTGAAAAGTAGAAGTTTTTCATGAAGTCTACTTGATCAATTTTTTCTTTCATTGATTGTCCTTTTATTATAGTATTAAAAAACTCATTGACAAGCTTGACGTGTTGTTTTTCTCTGATATTTTCATCTAGAAGTTATAAAGTTTTTTATAAAGCTTTGTGTTTTAAGGTTGAACTTATGATCCATTTTGAATTTAATTTTGTGAAGAGTGTAAGATCTGTCTAAATTCTTTCTCTCTCTTTGCATGTGAATATCAAGGAGTTCTAGCACCATTTGTTGTAAAGAAGTCTATTCTTAATTGGATTGTTTTTGCTCCTTTGTCAAAGTTAGTTGACTGTATTTGTGTCAGTCTGTTTCTGTGTTCTCTATTTTATTTCATTAATCTTTTTTTTTTTGTCAAAATATTTCCAAAACTAGTGTTGTCTTGATCACGATAGCATTATAGTATGCCTCAATGTCAGATACCATCCATCCTCCAAGTTGTTTTCTTCAGTATTTCACTGGCTATTCTGGATCTTTTGAATTTTTATATAAAATTTGCAGATGGTTTGTTAGTAACCAGTTTAACTGAAGATAGAAAAATCAGGCATCAGAATCGGACTTGGATATGGCAGAATTTTGGAATTTCAGACTGGAAATTCAAAATAACTATCCTTAGCAAACTAAGAGTGCTAATGGAAAAAGTGGAAAACACATGGTAACAGATGCATAACATAAGCAGAAAGATAAATTAAAGAATGTAACATAAGGCTGGGTTGTGGCTCAGTGGTAGAGTGCTTGTCTGGCATGTGGGAGGCCCTGGGTTCTGTCCTCAACACCATGTAAATAAATAAAATAAAGGTATTGTGTTCATCTACTACTAAAAAAATATTAAAAAAGAGAATGTAACAGAAATAAAGGATGCCTTTGATGGCCTAGGCAGTTCACTGGACACAATTAAGGAAATAGTAAGTGTGAAGATATCTTTTATTTGTTTATTTGTTTATTTGTGGTGTGTGCTCTACCACTGAGCTACATTCCCAGTCCCTGAAGATATGTCAATAGGAACTAAAAAATAAAGAAAAAAGAACAACAACAAAAAACCCCCAGAAATCAATAAAATATGGAACAATTAACTGTGGAACATATGTAATGATGGGAACACCAGAATAGAAGAAGCAGGAAAGGAACAGAAGAAAAGTTAGGAGTAATAATGACCAAGAATTTTTCAAAATTAATGACAAAAACCAAACCACAGTAGCATAAACACTAAAAGATTTATACTTATATTCAAACTTCAGAAAATCAAAGACAAAGAGAAAATTGAAAGATGCCAGAGGAAGGAAAATACCCTGTTCTTAGAAAAGTAAGGATAAGAATGATAAGACAGTAACATGAATTGAACATAACTTTCCTCTATAGAAAAATGTATGCCCAGTGTAACTCCACATCACATACAACCACAAGAATGGAAGTTATACTCCATAAGTGTATAATATCTCAAAATATATTCTACTGTCATGTATAACCAAAAAGAACAAGTAAAACATTAAAAAAGAATGACATCAGATTTCCTTTTATAAGCTGTGCAAACAAGAAGACAGTGGAGTGAAATATTTAAATGTGAATACACCAACCTAGAATTCTGTAACCAATAAAATTATCTCCCATAAGTGAAAGAAAAGAAAGTTTTTTTTTTAAAAAACAAACAAACAAACGTTGGGGAAATTTGTTTTCAGTAGAACTGTCATGCAGGAAATGTTAAAAAAAATCTTCAGAAAAAAGGAAGATAATACAGGTTACAAACTAACATTTAAAGACTGGAGGAAAGAGATTAGAGAAGGACTAAATGAAGGTAGAATAAAATACTTTGCTTTTCTTATTCTTAATTGCTACAGTGGGTATGACTTATTTAAAAAATAATAGTTGCAATATATTAGGTGATTTTAACTTATGGATAAGTGGAAAAAACAAAAGCAATATTAAAACCACAGGTGGAACTGGGAATTTTGTAACACTAGACCATTGTGAAGTGGTTTAGTGTTGTTTGACTTCAATTGGTTGTAAATGTCTATTGCAATCACTCAAAAATTTTTTTAGAAAAGCATAATTGATAGACTAACAGAGGAAAGAAAATGGAAGAATATAAAATGTGTTATGATTTAGATATAAGGTGACCCACAGAAGCTCATGTGTGATACAATGCAAGAATTGTTCAGAGGTGGAATGGTTGTACTGTGAGTTGTAAACTCATCAATAGATTAATCCATTGATATGGACATGGACTAACTAGGTGGCAACTGTAGGCAGGAGGGGAGTGGCTGAAGGAGGTGGGTCATTGGGGGTGTGCCTTAGGGGTTTATAATTTTTTCTTGGTGAATGGAGGTCTCTCGGTTTCCCTGTGCAGGTCCTGAGCTGCTTTCCTCTGCCACACCTTTCCCCTCACCCTAGGCAGAGCTATGGAGTCAGCCATCTATGGACTGAGACCTCTGAAACTATAAGCTCCAAATAAACTTTCCTTCTTCTTTGTTGATCTTTTTAGATCTTTTGGTCAGTGATGAAAAAGCTGACTATGACAAAATGTTTGATTAAAACCAGATAAAGCAGGAAAAGAGTGATAGGGGGGAAAAAAAGGAAAAGAAAGAAGGGCAATGAATAGAAAACAGTTCCAAATGCAGTCTATATCACAAGTACACTGTATCTAATCACTTCAAGATTATGGTGTATTTTGCCAGTTGTGGTGCCACACCCTCTAACCCCAGCAACTCAGGAGGCTTAGGCAGGAGGATCACAAGTTTGAGGCCAGTCTTGGCAATATAGTGGAACTCTGTCTTGAAATAAAAATATAAAAAGGGCTGAGGGTTGTAGCTCAGTGGTAGAGCACCTCTGGGTTTAATCCCTAGTACTGCAAAAAAAAAAGAAAAAAAAAAAAAGAAAAAAAATTAAGTTGTATTTAGTCACCTTAAGTGCTTAACTATGAATAGTCTAAATAAACCAATTAAAAGAGTGGATCAAAAAAAAGAGCCAATTATTTGTTTTCTACAAGAAACTAATTTTAAATATAAAGATATAGATAGATTAAAAGTATGGAGAAAGATATGCCATGCTAGCACTAATTGATTAAAAGCTGGAGTACCTATGTTAATTTAGACAAAGTTGACTTCTGGCCAAGGAAAATTATAAGGAAGAAAGAGAGACATTATATAATGATAAAGGGTTTAATTCTTTAAGAAGGAATAGCAACTCTTACTGTATATATTGAGACTTTTATGTATACTTTGAATTTTGCTAAAGACTGATCCAAGTAGTGGAATTAAAGGTAATTAAAGGGACTCAGAATCAGAAAATTTGGAGTTTAATCTGGGCTCTGCCACTAAGTATCAAGTGACCTATGAGGAAGCACCTTTTATCAGTTTTCTTATAAATAAAATGTTTAATTTAGGAAATCCCTTCTATTACTCACATTCTACGATTCTAATATCAAAATTTTATTTAAATACATTTGAGTAAAATAATATAATTACATTGATTATCATTTAGCAGGAGTCTCAAGAGATAAATTTCTAGTACATTCCTTAGTGTACATTTACTATTTGGAAAATGTTAATATCACACCATATTATTTTTCCTATATTTTTGCCCTCATAAGTCTGATTTTAAAATGAGTATGTATAATTATTAGGTGTAGCAAATATTTTAAATCAGTAAGCCATCTGTTTTTCAGATGGTCTCCCATATCATACATAGGATGATGAACAGAAATGTCTATTTCATCCTTCCATGGGGTATGGACTTTCAAGGATAGACCCATGTCTGTCATATTTCCAGTTTTCTAACAATTTAGAATTAGAATAATTTAACAATTATTTCAACAATTTATGATAAGAAAAATCTAAGATAATCTGTCTGCATCTTTGTTTCCCTGGCCACACATTCAGCTCATTTTGCGGAGATTTTGCCAGAGAGAAAGCAGGTAGGTAACATTAATGTAGCACTTGATCATGTGTCAGTTACTGTTCTAAGAGCTTTTGATCTATCAGCTGATTCAATCCTTACAGCAGGTCCTTGATGTAGGAACTACTACTGTCTCCACTGTACAGGGGGAGACCCTGAGTGAAGTAACTTGCTCCAGGATACACAATTAATAAGTAGTGGAGCTGGGATGAGAACCTGGGCATTCTTGTTGCAGAGCTTACCAAAATATCTGTAGTACAGTTAAATGCATTTTTATTTATTTTTGGTGTGTTTAGGCTTGAAATTTACATAAACATGAAGGGGACCATAGTAGGCAGGATTCTAAAATGATCCTCAAGATTCCTGCTCTGTAGTGGGATATTTCTGCCCTGTATAATCCCACTCTCTTGAGTGTAAGTAGACAGGTAGGGCCTGTGAATACGATAGGGTGTTATTTCCATGATTATGTTACCTTGTAATGGAAAATGAATTTGGGGGTGTCATTAAAGTCTCTACTCATCTGATTAGAGATTATTCTGTGTTTGACCTGAGCAGGCAGGCTTTTAAAAAGAGATGGCAAGTAGCTACAGATTGTTCAGACAGTGTCGAGGAAGCAATCCAGGAAGAGTTCTGTAGCTTTAAGGAAGTGAATTCTGCCACTTGGGCAGGGAAGAGGCCTTGAGCTGCAGCTCCAGCCTATGCCTGGACTGCAGTCTTATGGGTTTGTGCTACTTTGTTACACCCTAATAGAAAACTAATACAGGGTGTACTATAGTGGATTTGAAAACTTGTTTTGGAAAGCACTCTGGGCAGTATCTATGTATTTTTTAGAATGTGTATGATCCTATGTATACCTTCCTAGCTTTCCATTCCCTCCTGCCTTCTAAACTTAATGAAAGAGTGGTTACATTTGTTATTTTCAAGGTGTTTTAACCATAGGAGGAATACATTCCATTTACAACTCAACCCACCCCATGCTCACTGAATTCATCTCCTTAAATTCACTTATATTCTCCTTTCTAATTGTTAAATCCAAAGAGCATTTTCCAGGCCTTTTTTTCCTTCTGCTCCATTTGACATAGTTATCTCCTACATGTTTGTGATTCCAAGATCATGTCTAGCAATGATCTTTTCTGCTTGGTTTTAGATTCTTATTTCACTATCTATTGGAAATCACTTGAATGCCCACTAAGGCTTTTTCAACTCAATGGCATCAGTTCTCTAGAGCTGCTCTAAGGAAGTACCATAGAATAACTGATATTTTTTTTCTGTGTTGCAGATTGAACCCAGAGCCTCCTTCATGCCGGGCAAGGGTTATACTACTGAACTTCATCACCAACCTCAAACAACAGAAATTTACTGTCTCCCCTTTCTGGGGGTTCAGAGCTCAAGATCAAGGTATTGGCAGGGCCATGCTTCCTCTGAAACTCTTGGTGGTTTCCTTACATCTTCCAGGAGTTCTTTGCCTCTTCTGAGTTTCTGTGGTGATGGGTAATCTTTGGAGTTTCTTGGTTTGTATTCGTCTCACTTTTGTGTCTCCTTCTGTTGTCCCAAGGTGTTCTCCCTGTGTGTCTTCACATCATTATCCCTCTGTCTGTGTTCAAATGTCTCCTTTTTATAAAGACACAAGTCACATTGGACTACAGCCCACCCTCCCCTACTCATCTCATCTGGTTATATCTGTAAACACTCTATATCCAAATAAGGTCACATTTTGAGGCATTACAGCCTAGTACTTCAATATATCTTTTTTTAAAAGACACAATTCAACTCATTGCAGTGTCCCCAGTGAATCTGCGTATCTTCCCCTGTTCCTTTCCTTATATGTGCTTTTAGACTTCTCTCTCAAGGGGTGCTCTAATGCAGTGATCAGAATGAGGACTTTCAGATGTGAAAGATGTGTGGCCTTAGGAAAGCTACTGTAGGCCTCAGTTCATACCAGTTGGGAAAATAATCTGGATTATTTTGTGAAAATTAAATATTTGTGCTTGGAACATTGTGTACTCACCACTCAATAAATATTAGCTATTTCTATGGCTGCTGTTATTACTCTCTCTGTGGCATCATAAGCTAGGAATTTGTTTATTAAAAGATCAATAACCTGGATACATTTTAATCCTGACAATAATCTGAAAGGAAGGGAGGGTAGGTGAAGATTCCTGCCCTAAGAACTGAGAATACTGGGTCAAATAATTAAGGCATTTGCTCTGTTTACACAGATGATTAGCTGAGGAACCAGGATATAAAGTAGTCTGTAGTTGAACTCATAAATCCTGTGTTCTTTCCTCCACACAGTCCTGCCAGGACATCAGACAGCTGCTGAAACAGCTGATCGCTGTACTTTGTATATTTTCCCTGCATATGTTAATTCGGATATTCCTCTTAGAATGTTCGTTTAGGGAATAGACAGTATTTTTCCTCCTATATATAGCTGATCCTAACCTTTAAGTTAGATCCCAAATCATTGGCATTGCTTCTAATTTTCTCTTGCTCTGCTCCAGTTTTTTCTCTCTTCTTATTTTCTTTCCAAGCCAAAGATGCTGACAGGTGGCAGAGTTAAAGACTTTGACAGGTGGGAGAGTTGATGAATGTTGGTGGAGAGGGAGCTGCATAATTAAATCTATCTTCTTCTTATACATGTATTTATGTCTTTGAAGGGACTTTTGCAACTAGAGAAGTATATGAGAGGATTATTTTTAAGATCTGTTTATTTTGTAGGTAATAGTAATAATAGCAAATGAAAATTCTAACACTACTCACATCTGTTAAGTGCATGGTGTTGTGCCAGATATGTGAGTAACTAATCTCAAAGGGTTTGTCCTTATTATTTTCATAGCTTTTATTTTGGTGCAAACACTTGTTTCTACATAACAGGGCATGACCAATAGATTTTTTGCAGGAAAAGGATTTGGTGGCTCAAAAAAATCATCAGGAGGATTGAAGAAGCTGGCTGGGTTCAATGCTATGAGGCTGGATTGGCAAAGACGCCTCTGTATAGCACCCCTCTGCCCCACGCACTTGTACTTCTGATGTCAGCGAGCCAGGAAAGTGGATATAGCCAGTACCACCACTGTCCTCCCAGCTCCAGGAAGCTGAACCCGCTGCAAATTCCCTCTGTTACCAGAGAGAATTCTTTTCAATCTTCACTGCTTTGCAAGGTTAGTACACTATTCAAAGCCCAAGGTGGGTTAATCAGATGGGTAGAGGCTGTCAATGTACTAGAAGAAGTGTAGTTCAAATAGTAGCAACACTGGTATCAATTATGAGCTTCTGAATACTGCAAACCATGTGACAGGATCCACTTTATTTTACTAAGTCAGAATCTCAGAGAGTACTGTAACATGCTCTCTAGGTTTGGTATTCCTCAAATGTGGTGCATGGTGCTCACTAAAGTTTGCAAAGCACTTTTCTAGATAACATACCCATACATGCGAAGAAGACTGGAAAACAAAGTAACTTTTGCGGATTTTATAGCAGGAGATGGCTCAGCTTCTCCCAAGATTGACAAGATGGGGAAGTCCCAAGACTGAAGAAGGTTTAACTATTTAGTAATTTAAAGGATTGACAAATGTCCAGTTGCTGTTCTTGGAATGTTATAGCTGGACTTTCTGCATTTGTAATGATGAACCAGTGGGGTTTCTTTGAGAAGGGGTGTCTCAGAGTTAGCTGTCTCCAGAAACCCCACATGATTGTAGTGTCCATCTCTCCTCTTCAGTGACTTGTGCTATTGATGCCCTTTATTCCCTTCCTTTCTCTTTTCTCCTTCCCTGTTTTTTTCTGTTTCTCTCTCCTACTCCTTACAATTTCTTTTCCTTTTCCTACTTCTAAAGTTGATTTCAGGAGTCCTTCCTAAAGATTTCAAGAAAAGGGGAAGCCATTATTCTTCTATTAAAGGTTGCTGGAATCACTGGCTTATGGAGTTAATGAAATCTTCAGGGAAAGTACCCCATGCCACACTTCCCTCCCAGCAGGCTAAGAAATCATACACCCAGGCTTGCTCTTGGCAAAGCATTAAAATTGAGAAGTTTCAGTTTATTTCCTTCTCACAGCCTCCCTTCTTATTTCATCCTCACCTTTAGTCACTTACTACTCTTCCAGCTGGTACCCTCCAACCAAAACTTGCTTTAGAATAAAGTGTGGTAGCACACACCTGTAGTCTCAGCTACTTGGGAGGCTGAGGCAAGAGGATTGCGTGGGCTTAGGAATTCAAGGTCAGCCAAGTCAACATAGGGAGACTCCATCTCTAAAAATCAAACCAAACCCAAACAAAAACACCATTTCTCTGCAAGGCAGTCATCACTACCTACTGATCCTTTGCTCTTTACCCCATTCGTCCACCATAATCACCAGCTGTCTGCCAGCATATTGCCTGCCTTTTGAGTGTGGATCTCTCACTGACCACGGCCTATCATCCCTCATTTGCCCATTTGCCTGCCTCTTGCCTGCCCATTGCCTGCTTTTCACCTACCCATCACTCACTGCCCTATGTCCACCTGCTGATCGTCTGCAGACCACCGGCAGACCCCTAGTGGATTGCCTGCTGCTTGCTGTTGCCTGAAAATTCCTTGTCACAGTATCCAGGTTTGGTTACACGTGGATGCCACCATCTTGGGACAACAGCCAGGGCCTGCAAGTTTGCTGCCAGGGCCACTGCCATCTTGAGGCATAGCCACCTCAGTCTGGGGACACAGGCCAGGGCCTGGAGATATATTGGGGTACCTGCAGGTCTGGTTGCACCTGAGGTCTTTCTGCTGGGTGTGCTAGTGGCAGCCATCTGGCTGCTTCTTGTGGGGTTGCTCCTTTGTGTGAGCGCATCCCTGGTGGGCTCTCCACAAGTTGAAACAGCATGGAGATCTTGGGACTGCAGCAATACAGGGCCTGGGGAGGTGAAGCCCACATCTATCAGATTGCTGCTGGGCTTGTGTGGGCCAGTCTGGGTCTGGCAAGTCTGTGAAAAGCCAGAAACTAGTGGCAGTTCCCTGGGGGGAGCACAGGTTGGAGAAACTGGAGAAAACTGGACTCTCTGCAGGTCAGTGAGTCCTGAAGTGCACAGGGATGGAAGAAGCCAGCTACAATGGGTGGGAAGACTGTAAGAGGGTGTGAGGGCATCTTGTTATCTGGTCACCCACCCAACTGGGCCAGCACTCACTGGACTGGAGCTAACATCAAACAACCCCACCTATTGGTGGAGAAGGGAAGCTGAGAAAATTTTTGAAAGCCAACGGAGACATTCAATTTTACATTAAAATTTTCTTCCCTTTGTTCTTTTTTTTGCTCTCTCTCTCACACCTCTAACATCTTTGAAACCAAATATTTTTCATGCATCAATTTATTGAAGAATGGGATGTCTGAACAGTGTATGACAGTTGTTGTGTAGTCTTGTATTTTTACTTAAAAAAAAATCTGCGTATATTTTTTTTCTCTCACTTACCTATCTCCCTGGATTATCTTTCTCACTTCTCTCATACTAATAGCCAACCTCTATTAATTTCTTCCTCACTCTTACTACAAATTGTTACCTCTATCTTCTCTCCCTTTCCTTCATAAACATCACATCTTACACTACTTCTGTTCCCTCATTATCCATCATTTGAAATGGCAAATCCTTTTAGGAAACTTACTGTTTATATTTTAGACAATAATTGAATACTTCATTCCTGTCTATTGTGACAAAACTGTAAATGCCTTAATAGGAGCCATTGGTTTAAGGTGGCATATCATTTGCATTACGTGCTGATAATATTGGTCTCCCCCATAAAAGGGAGGTACTGGAAACATTCAGGGACACTATAAGTCTACAGAGTAGAATCTGTACTGCCTCAGCTGATATTGCTAGGTGAGAAGACACACAAACAACATGAAAAAACATGAGAACAAAGTATGTCAAACAAACCAAGATGTTCCAACAATAGAATCCATAGACAACACAGTAGAAGAAATGTCAGAGAAGGAGTTTACAAAATACATAGTTAGTTAGATTGATCTTTGAAATAAAGGATGATATCAGAGAGAAAATACAGGAAGTGAAGATTTTTTTCAATAAAGAGGCAGAAATTATAAAAAGGAATCAAGCAAAAATCCTTGAAATGAAGGAAACAATAAACCAAATGAAAAATTCAATGCAAAGTATCACCAACAGATTAGACCACTTTGAAGACAGAACCTCAGACAATGAAGACAAAATTTATACTCTTGAAAATAAAGTTGACTGAACAGAGAGGATGGTAAGAAACCATGAACAGAATTTCTAAGAAATATGGGATAACATGAAAAGACTAAATTTAAGACTTATTGGAATAGATGGAGGCACAGAGATACAAACCAAAGGAATGCACAATCTATTCAATGACATAATATCATAAAACTGCCCAAATCTAAAGAATGAAATGGAAACTCAACTACGAGAGGCTAACAGGACCCCAAATGTACAAAATTACAACAGAACCACACCAAAGCACATTATAATGAGAATGACTAACGTGCAGAATAAAGATAGAATTTCAAAGTCTGCAAGAGAAAAAAATCAAATTACATATAGGGGAAACTAACACAGGTCTCAGCTGATTTCCTCAATGCCAGGAGGTCCTGGTATGATATATCTCAAGCTCTGAAAGAAAGTGGGTGCCAACCGAGAATTTTATATCCAGCAAAATTAAGCTTCAGATTTGAAGATGAAATAAAAACCTTTCATGATGAACAAAAGTTAAAAGAACTCATGACTAGAAAGCCTCAACTACAGAACATTCTCAGCAAAATATTCCATGAGGAGGAAGTGAAAACAAAAAATACCAATGGAAACCAGCAAAGGGAGAAACTACAGTAAAGGAAATGCCAATCAAAGGAGAAACTAAGTCAAATTAAAAACCAAAAAACTCCAAAATGACTGGGAATACAAATCATATCTCAATAATAACCCTGAATGTTAATGACCTAAACTCATCAATCAAAAGACGTAGACTGGCAGATTGGATTAAAAAAAAAGATACCTTTAGACTACGAAGAGGGAAATGAGAAGGGGAGGGGGAGGGGACGTGAAAATGGTGGAATGAGACAGACATCATTACCCTATGTATATGTATGATTACATGAATGGTATGAATGTACAACATGCACAACCATAGAAATGAATATTTGTACCCCATTTGTGCACAATGAATCAAAATTAAGTCTGTGAAAATTAAAGTAATAATAATAAAAAGACCCAACAATATGCTGTCCTGAAGAGACTTACCTCTTAGGAAAAGACATCCACAGAGTGAAGGTGAAAGGTTGGGAAAAATCATATCACTCACATGGGCTGTGTAAAGAAGCAGGCATTTCCATTCTAATATCAGATAAAGTGGACTTCAAACCAAAGTTAGTCAAAAGGGATAAAGAAGGACATTTCATACTGCTTAAGGGAATCATACACCAAGAAGACATAACAATCGTAAATACATATGCCCCAAACAATGGAGCATCTACATACATCAAACAAACTCTTCTCAATTTCAAGAATCAAACAGACCACAACACAATAATAGTGGATGACTTTAATACACCTTTCTCACCATTGGCTAGATCTTCCAAACAAAAACTAAACAAAGAAACTATAGAATTAAATAATACAATCAATGATTTAGACTTAATGCACATATATAGAGTATTTTGTCCATTATTGAGCAAATAAACTTTCTTCTTAGCAGCACATGGATCCTTCTCTAAAATAGACCATATGTTATGCTACAAAACAACTCTCAGCAAATAGAAAAAAATAGAAATCCTACCCTCCATTCTGTCAGATCATAACAGAATGAAACCAGAAATCAATGATAAAAAAAAAAAAATAGAAGCTACTCCATCACCTGGAGACTAAATAGCATGCTATTGAATTATGAATGGATAAAAGAAGAAATCAAGGAGGAAATAAAACAATACTTAGAGGCAAATGAGAACACTGGTACAACATATCAAAATCTCTGGGGCACTTGTGAAGACAGTGCTAAGAAGAAAGTTCATTGCATTGAACTCATACATTAAAAGAATAAAAAGTCAAATAAATGACCTAACATTACACCTCAAAGTCCTAGAAAAAGAAGAACAAATCAACAAGAAAAGCAACAGAAGACAGGAAATAATTAAAACCAGGGTTGAAATCAATGAAATTGAAACAAAAGAGCCAATTGAAAAAATTGACAAAACAAAAAGTTGGTTCTTTGAAAAAATAAAAAAAATTGATAAACCCTTAACAGAGAGAGAGTGAGTGAGAGAGAGAGAGAGAGAGAGAGAAAACTCACATTACTGTAATTCGTGATGAAAAAGGAAATATCACAACAGACATGACTGAAATACAGGAGATAATTAGAAACTATTTTGAAAATTTATACTCAAATAAAATAGAAAAATTTGAAACATCATCAAATTTCAAGAGACATATGATCTTCCCAAACTGAACCAGGAGGACATACACAATTTAAACAATTTCAAGCAATGAAATAGAAGATGCCATCAAAAGCCTACCAACCAAGAAAAGCCCAGGACCAGATGGATTCTCAGCCAAATTCTACAAGACCTTCAAAGAAGAATTAACACCAATACTCCTCAAAGTATTCCATGAAATGGAAAAGGAGGGAACCCTTCTAAACTCATTCTATGAAGCTAGTGTCACCATGATACCAAAACCAGACAAAGACACATCAAAGAAAGAAAACTTCAGACTAACATCCCTCATGAACATAGATGTAAAAATTCTCAATAAAATTCTGGCAAAATGCATTCAAAAACATATTAAAAAATAGTGCACCATGATCAAGAGGGGTTCATCCCTGGAATCCAAGGTTGTTTCAACATATGGAAATCAATAAACATACTACATCACATCAATAGACTTAAAGACCAAAATTATGATTATCTCAATAGATTCAGAAAAAGCATTTGACAAAATAAAGCAACTCTTCATGTTCAAAACACCAGAAAAACTAGGGATAGTAGGAACGTACCTCAACATTGCAAAAGCTATCTATGCTAAGCCCATGGCCAACATCATTCTAAATGGAGAAAAATTGAAAGCATTCCCTCTAAGAAGTGGAACAAGACAAGGATGCCCTCTTTTACCACTTCTATTCAACATCATCCTTGAAACTCTATCCAGAGCAATCAGACAAACAAAAGAAATTAAAGGGATTTGAATAGGAAAGGAAGGACTCAAACTAACACTTTTTGCCGACATGATTCTATATTTAGAAGATTCAAAAAATTCCACCAGAAAATTTCTAGAACTCATACATGAATTCAGAAAAGTAGCAGGATATAAAATTGACACCCATAAATCAACTATGTTCCTATATATCAATGATGAATTGATGAATGAACTGAAAGAGAAATTAGGAAAACTACCCCATTCACAATAGCCTAAATAAATACTTGGGAATCAATCTAACAAAAGAGGTGAAAGACCTCTACAATGAAAACTACAGAACAGCTCTCTGCTTTCTGATAATGTGGACTGCTTACCTCTACCACACTCTTCCGCCATGATGGTCTGCCTCTGGAGCCCCAAGCAATGGAGCCAGCCTTCTATGGACTCAGACCTCTAAAATGGTCAACCAGACTTACCTCCTCCAGTTCCTAGCAGGCTACAGTTCCACATAAGAATGAACCTCATGAAATGGTGATAATGTCACTAGAGGAGCTGCTTCAGCAGAAAGGTTATGTTACATGGAAGTTAAAAGCAAGATGTTCAACTTCCTTTCTTCTAAAGAAATCAAAACTTCAAGATACTGTTTGCTTCAAGGGAGGACTTTACATGTTTCATTGTAAGATAATTTTTTTCACAGATCTATTGATTCCTAGAGGTCAAAGTCACCTTGAAAGCATTGCCATGCTACTGTCAAGTAAAATGGTTCGCCTAAAATCATCCAGCGAGTTTAGTGGCATCGCCAGATGAAAACCCAAATCACACAAAGATATATGCATTTACTTTCACATCAAGGACACTTAGAAAAATGTTAGAAATATTTTGCCAATTTTAAACTTCTCAAGAGAAGAATTACAAATAACCAACAAATACATGAGAAAATGTTCAACATCGTTAGCAATTAGGGAAATGCAAATCAAAACTACACTGAGATTTCATTTCACACCAGTCAGAATGGAAGTTATCAAGAATATACATAATACTTAACACCAAAAAAATGAAATAAAAAAAATCCCAATCAATAAATGGGCTAAGGAACTGAACGGACACTTCACAGAAGAAGATATACAATTGATCAACAAACATAGGAAAAAATGTTCATCATCTCTTGCAATTAGAGAAATGCAAATCAAAACTGCTCTAAGATTTCATCTCATTCCAGTCAGAAGGGCAATGACCAAAAATACAAGCAATAATAAGTGTTGGCAAGGATGTGGGGGAAAAGGCACACTCATACATTGTTGGTGGGACTGCAGATTGGTGCAACCACTTTGGAAAGCAGTATGGAGATTCCTCAGAAAACCTGCAATGGAAACACCATTTGATCCAGCTCTCCCACTCCTCAGTCTATACCCAAAGGACTTCAAATAAGCATACTACAAAGACGTAGCCACATCAATGTTTATAGCAGCTCAATTCATGATAGCAAAACTATGGAACCAACCTAGATGCCCTTCAACAGATGCATGGATAAAGAAAGTGTGGTACTTATACACAACAGAATATTACTCAGCCTTAAAGAAGAATGAAATTATGACATTTGCAGGTAGATGGACAGAACTGGAAAATATCAGGCTAAGTGAAATAAGCCAATCCCAAAAAACCAAAGACCAAATGTTTTCTCTGATAAGTGGATGCTGATCTATAGTGGGGGGTAGGTAGGGAAGAATGAAGGAACTTTAGATTGTACAGAGGGGAGAAGTGGGGTAGATGGGGATGGGAAGGATAGTAGATTGAGGTAGACATTATTACCCTACATGCATGTATGAAAAAATTTTTTTAAAGAATACACATAATAATAAATACTAAAGAAGATGTGGAGAAAAAGGAACACTTTTACACTGCTGGTGGCATTGTAAATTAGTAAAACCACTATGGAAATCAGTATGGAGTTTCCTCAAAGGATGCAGGCAAGGAATCACCATCTGACCCAGCTATACTGCTCCTTGCTATTTAGCCTGAAGAATTGAAGTCATCATAATATAGCAATTCATGCATACCCATGTTTATAGCAGCACAATTCACAATAGCCAAAATATGAAAATGGCCTATGTATCCATCAACAGATGAATGGATAAAGAAAATGTAGTAGATATATACATGGAATTTTATTCAGCTATAAAGAAAAATGAAATTATGTCACTTGCAGGAAAATGGATAGAACTAGAGACTATCATGTTAAGTGAAATAAGTCAAACTTAGAAGGTTAAAGGTCATATGTTTTCTCTCATATGTGGAAGCTACAGAGGAAAAAGGAAAAGAAAGGTTGGGGAAGATCTCATCAAAATCAAAGGAAGATCAGTAGAAGAAAAGGACCAGGAGGTGGGAAGGAGGGAGGTGGGAAGTGCTGGGGAGTGATATAGGCCAAATTATATTGTTATATTGTTATATTTCGCATTGTGTGCATGTATGAATATGGAACAACAAATTCCATCAGTACGTACAATTATAATGCACCAATAAAAAATATGGGGGGAAAAAAAAAAAGAAAACTACAGAACAGTAAAGAAAGAAATTGAAGAAGACCTTAGGAGATGGAAAGATCTCCCATGCTCTTGGATAGGCAGAATTAATATTGTCAAAATGGCCATACTACCAAAAACGCTATACAAATTCAATGCAATTTCAATTAAAATCCCAATGACGTTCTTCTTGGAATTAGAAATAGTAATCATGAAATTCATTTGGAAAAATAAGAGACCTGGAATAGTCAAGGCAATCCCTAGCAAGAAGAGTAAAGAAGGAGGCATCACACTACCAGACCTTTGACTATACTACAGAGAAATAGTAACAAAAATGGCAGGGTACTGGCACCAAAACAGAGATGTAGGCCAATGGTACAGAATATAAGACAAAGAGATAAACCCACATAAATACAGTTATCTCATACTAGAGAAGGTGCCAAAGTATACATTGGAGAAAAGATAGCCTATTCAACAAATGGTGCTGGGAAAATTGGAAATCCATAAGTAGCAAAATGAAATTAAACCTCTATTCTTACTTTGCACAAAAATCAACTCAAAGTGGATCAAAGACTTAGGCACTAGAACAGAGATCCTAATAGAAGAAAGAGTAGACCCACATACTCATCATGTCGGCTTAGGTCCTGACTTCCTCAACAAGACTCCTAAAGTGCAAGAAGTAAAATTAAGAATCAATAAATGGAGTGGATTCAAACTAAAAATCTTCTTCTCAGCAAAGGAAACAATCAATAATGCAAAGAGAGAGCCTACAGAATGGGAAAAAAATCTTAACCATATGCATCTCAGAGCACAAATCTCCAGGATATATAAAGAACTCAAAAAACTTAACACCAAAAAAAAAAAAAAGTAACCCAACCAATAAATGGGCTAAGGAACTGAACAAACACTTCACAGAAGAAGAAATACAATCAACCAAAAAACATGAGAAATTTTCATCATCTCTTGCAATTAGAGAAATGCAAATCAAAACTACTCTGAGATTTCATCTCACTCCATTCAGAATGGCAATTATCAAGAATACAAACAATAATTAGTGTTGGCAAGGAAAAGGGTACACTCATATATTGTTATTGGGACTGCAAATTGGTGCAAATTTGGAAAGCAGGGTGGAGATTCCTCAGAAAACTTGGAATGCAACCACCATTTGACTCAGTATGCCACTCCTTGGTTTACACCCTATGGACTTAAAATCCGCATACTTCAGTGATATAGCCACATCAATGTTTATAGCAGCTCAATGCACAATAGCTAAAGTATGGACCCAACCTAGATACTCTTCAAAAGATGAATGGATAAAGAAAATGTGGCACATATACACACTCAGCCTTAAAGAAGATTGAAATTATGGGATGTGCAGGTAAATGGATGGAGCTGGAAAATATAATGCTAAGTGAAATAAGCCAATTTGGGTTACTTGGCAAATGGGCCAGAGTAACACATGCAAGTAAGAAATATTAAATGAGGATTGGCTCCAAAATCCAAAGACAGCCACTATGTATTAGGCTTCTTTTTCAGTGGTAGGAGGGGTCAGAAGCAACAGCTCATATTTTACCTTAGGAGGGATTTCTCAATATGGCCCATGGCATTGGAGCCCTGGAAATTTCATTGAAGTAGAAGGCTGTTAAATTTTTATTAACTGTATCTCCTACCCTGGGACACTCAAATTTTTTGTCATTAAGTCTAGAGTAGTTCTTCATGACATTAACAAAATCACTGATTTTAACCAACTCTGTATATTACATGTTCAATATATAGAGAAAGAGGTACAAATATGAAATCAAATATTATATAAATTCTTTAAATTTCTACATTTGAGTTGGAAATTCTAATGTAGACTCATGATGTATTTCTAGATTTGCCCGCAAAAAAAGGCTGGAATCAACAAAAGAGCCAAAAGTACTCCTCTAGTAGTACAGCATTCCCTAGAAGGAACAAGCGTCCTTGTAGAAATAACCAACTCAGATTTTGAGCAGATAATGTGCCATATGCCTTTGAAACATCTTGTTGTAACTCAAAGCAAGAAGGCTATCAAAGGCAATCAGAACCATGTCAAAGGACTCAGGAGATAATTTGAGGGACTGTCAATAATAAAAAATGGGACAATTTGAATATCAAAGAAAAGAGCACTAATCTCTCTTTATCTGTGGGGAATGCGTTCCAAGACCCTGGAAACAGCAGATTGTACTGATCCATGGAATGTACTATGATTTTGTTCCTATGCTTACGTGTTTATAATAGTATTAAATTTTTTTAAATTGTAGATGGACACAATGCCTTTATTTTATATATTTATTTTGATGTGGTGCTGAGGATTGAACCCAGTGCCTCACATGTTCTAGGCAATCACTCTACCACTGAGCTACAACCCCAGCCCCTACGATAATATTTAACTTATAAATCAGGCACAGTAACAGTTTAACAACAGTAACTGCTAATAAATAAAAATAATTATAACAACATACTGTACTAAAAGTTAAGTGAATGTGGTTTCTCTTGAAAGAGTCAAGACAAATATTTACATTTTGGACTGTGGTTGACCATAGGTAACTGAAACCACAGGGGGAAAAGCATCATTAAGAAGGGACTTAACCATGGCTTTAATTAGTAAATGGACTGAAACATAAAATATATTTAAAAGTCCACAAATATATAAGGATAATCATTATAAAAACATTCATTGGTCATTTTATTCTAAAAACTAATAAAGGGAAAGAGATTGAAAAATTATCCTGCTTTGCCTGAACAAACTCAACCTCACAGTAAACAAATTGTTGGGTTGAGAAATTTTTTTCTTAAAGAATATCAGCTAATAAATTAAATATATTAAATAAATTATGCCAATTTGATTGCATCTAGGTAGTTGTCATTCCTGGATGCTGAAAACATTGTCATTTGAGAAAGACTCATGGGGTCTCTGGCAGATGTCTCTGATTCTCGTGCATCAACCCCTTGGAAAACCTGATTTTAGCCTGAGCTCTGGTGGACAGATATGTTGCACTTAGATTCCTCCTCCACTACCAACATCTTTCCTCAATGCACATGGAACCTTCTCTGTCATTCCTTGAGTTCCTCTGGCTCCAGTATTCTCATTCAGCCTAGAGAGTGGAATAGTTAATGTTCCTATGGGCAAATTTCAACCAAGAGATGGGAACCAAAGGACAAAAGCTCTTACCTCCTGTTTCCTGTTTTCCAGGTGGACGATTCTTTGTGCTTCTCAGGAGGTTATGGTAGAATTGTTCATGCCCAATTTTGTTGCTTTTTCTTTCTTCTCTGATCCATAGCTACTGTTTCTTGGGATCATCTCTTAAATAAACTTCCTGCACCCAAGTCCTTGTTCCAGAGTCTGTTTGGAGGAATCAAAACTAGGACAGCAACTCTACAATAGATCAACGAAACTGATAACATACCACATCACTGGTTATCTCACAGAAAGAGAGATAACCAGAGACTGTTTCTCCAGCACCACATGTATTATTGTAAAAAATCCAGCTTGAATCTGATCAGGCCTCTAGATTTAACTTCCAGTTCATAAGGACATGTTAAACTGTGCCCTGGGAATATGCTACCTGTAATCCAAAGTGTGGGGAAATCTGCAGGACAAATGACTCAGTATCTTCTACAACTCAATGGCACAAGGAAAATAAAAAAAAAAGGGGGGGGGGAGAAACCTATAGATTAAAAGAAAATTAGGAGACCTAATATCCAAATCCATGGGTTTAGAACAAACTATATGTACAAATTATAAATTAAAAATTACAAGGCTCAGTGGTGGAGTGCTCGCCTGGCACATGTGAGGCACTGGGTTCGATCCTCAGCATCACATTAAAAAAATAAATAAAACAAAGGTATAAAAAATACATGCAAAACTAGGAAAAGTAGTTTAAAAAAATTACTGGGGTGGGGGCTGCTGAGGAGGGGATTGCTCAGAGGTAGAGTGCTTGCTTACCATGCACGAGGCCCTGAGTTTAATAGCCAGCACCACCAAAGAAAGGAAAAAAATGATTAGGGAAGTTGTTGATATTAGGGAAGAGTTACAATTTTTAATTTTATTTGATTATGTAGAAAAAGAATCCTATTTTGTGTAGATAAATACTAAAGTATTTAGGAATGAGATGTTGTTTGGGATTTGCTTTAAATTAATCCAGTTCCTGAGGAAATGAGCGGGGTACAGATGAAATGAGGTTACCTCATGATAATGACATGGAGATGAGTGATGGATGGGGGGGTGCTTAAATTGTGGTTAATTAAAGTTTTTCCCAAGAATGTGTATCTCTAAAGATACAGAATAAGAAACGAATGTACCAGAACTTCTGAAACAGACATATGCTGTGGCCTTATGCTGAGCCATTTGGCTTCTTCGTCCCTCTGGGATTGTTATTTGTGAAACAGGAGAACATGCGGATTAACACAGCGATTTCTTGCAGGAGGTGCTGGCTCCTATCAAACAGGCATGATCTTTGGGTAATCTTTGTGGTGACTCCTGGGAACCAAAAATGATGTCTTGGTGATGCATTTGCACATGTTCAATGTGTGATAAATTCATTCCCCCAGATAGTCTCTATTTTTGATTCTCTAAACTTGTATTCTTTTTAAAAAATAGATTTGTTTTTTTAGTTTTACTGAGGTCTGATTGACAAATAAAATTGTATATATTTAAGCAGTTCAAAGTGATGTTTTGATACATATACATTATGAAACAATGATCATACTTGAGCTAATTACATATCTATCACAGTTTAGGTAAAAAAAGGAAGTCACAGTTATTATTATTTTTTTTTTGTGGTGAGAACACATAAGATCTACTCTCTTAGCAAATTTCAAGTATAAACTGCAGTGTTGTTAGCCACCATTCATTCTGCTCTTCAGAACTGATTCATTTTATAAGTGAAATGACCAATATCTCCCCATTTTCCTCTATCCTCCAGCCTCTGGTAACCTCTGTTTTGTTTCTGTTAGTTGGATTTTTTTTTAGATTCTACAAGTGAGATTATGAAGTATTTATCTTTTTGTGATTGGTTTATTTCTCTAAGTAGGGAAATGCTTTTCAGGTTCATTCTTGTGGTTGCAAATGGCAAGATTTCCTCCTTTTTTTAAGGCTGAATAATATATATATATAAATATCTAGACTTTTCTTTCTTTTCCTTTCCTTTTTCTCTTTTTTTCCTTTTTTCTTTCTTTTTTTTTCTCTTTTGCTGGGGATTGAACCCATGGCATTGAGCATGTTGGGCAACACTTTGCTATCGAGCTATACCCCAAGACCTCATTGATGAACACTTGGGATTTCCCCCCCATATCTTTGCTGTATACTGTGAATAATACTGCAATGAACATGAGAGTACAGATATCTCTTCAAGATAGTGGTTTTCTTTCCTTTGGATATATACATAGAAGTAGGGACTGCTGGGTCATATGGTAGTTCTATTTTTAATTTTCTGAGTACCCTCCTTACTATTTTCCTTAACAGCTATAACAATTTACCTTCTTACCATTGTGTAAAGAGTTCTTTTCTACAAAACCTTTCCAATGCTTGTTATCTCTGCCTTTTTGATGATGGCCATCCTAACAGGTATGACATCTTACTGTGATTTTAATTTGCATTTCCCAGATGATTAGTGATGTTGAATATCTTTTTTTCATATACCTCTTGGTCATTTGTATGTCTTTTTGGAACAATACATGTTCAGGTCCTTATGCCCACTTGAAAATCAGATAATTATATTTTGCTATGGAGTTGTATGAGTTTGTTATATATTTTGGATACCAACCCCTGATTGAATTTATGGTGTATAACTATTTTCTTTCATTTTGTAAGTTGCCTTTTAATTTTTCTGATTGTTTTGCTGTGCAGAAACTTTTAAGTTTGAGGTAGTCCCTCAATTTTTCTTTTGTTACCTGTGCTTTTGGTGTCACATCCAAACAATTTTTGCCAAGATTGATGGGAAAGAGTTTTCACTCTGTGTTTTCTTCTAAAAGTTTTATGGTTTCAGGACTAATGATTGAATCTTTAATGCATTTTTGCGTTGGTTTTTGTGTATGGTGTAGGATAAAGGGTCAGTTTCATTCTTTTGCATGTGAAGATCCAGTTAACTAGTACTCTTCAAAGCAAGGAATTTATTTGGTTAATTTTGTCAGTCCATAAGATCATCTCATTGTTTTCATTTCTTGGTGTTTTGTCCTATCAGATGGTGTGAACTCAATTTCTCGGGAATTCACCTGACAGGAGAGGTTTATGAGTGGCCTGTGCTAGGTCATGAAGTCAGTCCTAGATCCCTTGTCTGGGAAGATGAACCTTTTAGCTGGTAGGCAATTAGATTGTGCCCTCTGGCTAGTGGAAGTGTGGTGAGAATCCATGTATTCTGAGTGATGACGAGGTATCAGATGCAATGCTATAGTGTTTTATTCACACACTCACTTTTTTTTATCTTCCACTGTGGATGGAATAGTTTAGATGGAGAAGTTCCTTTATGGTCATGTCTATTTGGCATTCCAAGTGCTTCTAGTGCCTGCATGTCCATTTCCTTCCCAAGATTGGGGAAATTTGCTCTCATTATTTAATTGCATTTTCTGCCACTATTTAATTCTATACCCTTATTCTTTATCTCTTCTCCTTCCTCAAGACCTATGAGTCTCAAGTTTGGCTTTTTGATGTGGTCCCAAAGTTTTTGTAATATTCACTTCATAGTTTCTTTTTTCTTTATTACTGTCTGAATACTCTAATTTGTTCACTTTGTCTTCAAACAGTGCCAGATATTCTTTCTTCTGCTTGATCGAGTTCATTAGTGAGACTTTCCACTCAGTTTTGTGTTTGATTAATTTTTTCACTTCCAAGATTTGTTTCTTTTTCAAAATCTCTATTTTTGAAATGTTCTTTCATATCTTCTATTTTCTCCTTTAGTTTATTCCTTAGATCTTCATTTAATATAATAATTCTAAACATCAACTTGTTGAGCTCTTGGCATTTCCTCCAGTATCTCCAGGTCATGTGGTCGCAGGGCTACGAACCTTTGGTGGTGTCTTATTATCTTGTTATCTCATGTTACATGTATTTCTTTGTTGAAATTTGCAAATCTGCCAGGGTAGACAAGTATTCCATGGTCGCGTGAGGGTCTTTTTAGTGAGATGTCTTTTTTTAAATCACGTGCCTTGGGTTGGGAGTATATCATCAACATCAAAGTGCTTACTCAGTGTGTTCATAGTGCTGTGATCAGTCTCTATCACCTCTTTGAGAGGAGTAACTGTGGCCACTGAAGAGCAATCCATATGCTCACAAACCATAAAAACTTATTAAAAGTGGTCACCATACCTCCACTAGTTCAAAAGTGGTAATGGGGAGTAATACTCCATAATGTGAGAAGAGGAAGAGAAAAAAAGAGGGGAGAGAGTTTAAAAAGAAAAACAAGAATAAAGGTAGAGTAAATCCCACTAAAACATTGTAACATCCATAAAAGAAAAAATATGTAAAATTGAATTGAAGTAAACAATGTCAAATATTGAGGGGAAACCTATCAAATCAACAGAGAAGACAATACCAAAGAAATAAGAACATTAGAGTCTCAAATTCTCCTTGCTGAGATACTTGAGATGGAGAAATATTTTACTGGACCTGTTTGCACTTGGATTCTGCCAGGTACTGGGAAGCATAGTAAATCCCCGATCCTCAGCTGCGTGTCCTCTGAGTGTCTCTAGGCATGGAGGTAGCCATCCCACTAGCTTTTCCCCTTGTTTGGCTTAGCTCTCTCCTTCAAAACTGTGCAGAACCCAGGCTCTGGTGCCTAACCACACATATCTTGTCTTGCCATCCTCCATGTGAACCTAGGCAGCTCTAGCAGTTCCATGGCCTGTCTGGACACTGTGACGCCTCTGCAGGGTCTGAGGAATTGACCCCAGATTGTGGCTCAGTGGCAGATCTCTCCCTGGCTCCAGTGGTGGCTTTGTGTGTCTGGTGGAAACACTGCTCAGGGCTATTAGTACAGCGCTCCCCTAGTCTTCTCTGGCATGCCAAGGTGGTTCTGAAAGTTTCTCAATAACTTCTGGTGTTTGATGCCCCCCTATTTGGACAGATTAAATAGGGCGGGGCCCTGGTGGGTGCACTTCTTCATGTGCAGTAGAGGAGCTGCATGCCTGGACTACTTTGGCTCAGCAGTTTTGGCTTATAGTGATCCCACTATGTAAGTCACTCTGTTGGCCCAGTTCAAAGGCATTCCCCAGGAAAAGGTTGGCTACCATCTCTAGGTCCGATGAAGCTGTAGGAATTTAATCCTTCCCAGAGCTGCATGCTTACACAGGTCTTTATAAAATGGCTGCCCACCATAAGTCACCACTAAAGAACTGAGAAAAGCAAGGCCCTTCTCACACATCAGTTCACTTCTCAGCTCCTGCTGCAGCTTAAGTCAGTCTTCCTCTTCTACCACTGTTTCTGAAGCAAAACTTGTCCACTTTGCCTCTTTCTCTGTCAGCCCTTCTCCCAGATCTGCCCCAACACTGTGGGTGCAGGTTAAGGACTGGTACACTTAATGGCTTTCTGTTCCAGTAAGCAGCATTCCCGAGCCTCTATGAGTGTCTGGCAGTCTCAGATTTTGCCTCGGTGAATTTCTTCTGTTACTCACCTTGCACAGTAGCTGTTCTCTAGCTTCTTGTTTCCCAACTGTGAAGGAGATGGGATCTGCAGTCGGCTCCCACTCCACCATCTTCATTACCCCTTACAACCCCCAAATCCAGGCTTGCTGGTGGCCCATGTCTACTCTGCATGCTCTCCCGCTTTTAGAGATCCCTTCTGCCAGCTCTGGAGGAGAGGAATTCCCTCTGTCCCTTCACTGGTGCTACAGAATCCTGATCACGGCCTCCTTCTTTCCTTTCTTTTCTGGCTGGGAAAATGGGTTTGCAGGTAGACTGATCAACCCTGGTTGGAAAGAGGAAGCTGAGACTCAATTATGACAGGCAGGATGTGAAGTGAGGGTGTGACAGGAGGATGCCAAGGGGACAGAGGAGAAGCGACAGGGCATTGGGGGCAATGTAGAAACATTGGATTTGCTTCCTCTGGAAAGTATAACGGCTGTGGCTTCCCAAACATGCCTTGTTTGTTTGTTTGTTTATTCATTCATTCATTCATTCATTCATTCATTCATCCATTCTTTAATTACTTATGATTTTTCAGAGACCTGGGGTATCCTTTCTTTCCTGGCCTCCAAACTACTGCCTTTCTCTTCTTCTTGCCTGAGACTTCTGAGTTTTCTCTGCCTCCCTTTGCCCTCTACTCCTCTCCTGTCCCTCATCGTGTCTGTGACCATCTCCACACTCTCACAGTTGCCAGACACCTCGCTTTCCCTGGTCTTGAGATGGCTCCAGTACAAAGAGGATAAAGTTTTTTGAGGGCTGGAGGGTGAGAAGCAGGACAACAGGTCTTGAAAGTCTAGTGGAATTAATTAAATCTCTTAGACATAATGTGCATGGAGTGGTATCTCTGGATATGCAAACTAGTTATTGACAGTCAGGACAGGACTAGGACTTTGGCTGTTGATATTAACAGATTCTATGTCAAACAAGGAAATAACAATGAGTTCTCATGGTGGATGTTTACAATTACTCCCCTGGAAGGGTGCCGTTTCCTGACACTTTGGTGTATCTGCATCTACACTTATCTATATTTATTATCTATATCTCTATATATACACATATACTGCAAATAGATGCATGTGCATACATACCACATATGCTATATATGTATATAATATGCCATATATATGCTAATATATATACTAATGTATATGCATATAATATACATCTGGTCCCTGACTTATATTGTCCAATTAAAAATTTTTCAATTTTAGGGTGGTACAAAGTGACAAGCATTCAGTAGAAACTGTACTTTAGAAATTTGAATTTCTACCTTTTCCTTGGTTAGTGGTGTGCAGTACTCTTTCCCATGATGCTGGGTAGTGGCAACAAGTTGCAGCTGTGTGACCATGGGGGAAAACAACTGGTACCCACAATGTACTGTTTTTAAGCTGTAATGTTAGGTGTATTGGAAACACTTCCCATTTACATTATTTTTAATATATGATGGGTTTATTGGGATATAACCCCATTCCTTAACCAATAAGAAGCCTAATAGAACAAACGGCAGGCATAGAAAAAAGCCCAGTGATTGGATAATCACCTTTCCACTCTGGTGAGTTCTGTCTCTGAGCACCTGGGTGAACTTGGGAAAGTTATCTACCCTGTTTGACTTTAGTAAGCCAATATAGTGAAATGGGGATGATAATATTACTTGCTTAGGCCAAATGAAGAATGGACACAAGGTGTTCAGTCTAAGGGCTGGAATAGATTAAATGCCCAATAAATGTTAGCTATCATAATTATTATTAGTATTATTTTTTAATGTATTTTTTTTATTTGTACACGGACACAATACCTTTATTTTATTTTTTTATGTGGTGCTGAGGATCGAACCCATGGCCTCATGCATGTGAGGCAAACGCTCTACCACTGAGCCACAAACCCAGCCCCTATCATAATTATTATTTTTGAGAGTGTAAGTCTAGGGGGAAAGATTTCCTTCTAGTCTTCCTAGTGATTAGCTAGATTTCCCTGCAAGAACAGACAGACTAACAAGAAAAAAGTAAGTTAAATAACACATGTATTTCATATATAAATGGGAGAGATGCATGGAAAAAGTATCTTTCAAGAGGTGGCTTAGAAATCTGACTGATATAGAATCTTCAACAAAGAACAATAAGTTTTAGAGAAATGACAATGGAAAAGGACATTGAATCTCATGGGGCAGCAAATTGTGGGAGGGCAAATAAATGGGAAACTAATGGTGGGCAAAGGTTAATTAGTATAGTTCATTATGTAGATTCCTCTGACGTCAGCTCCAGATGACAATGTTGTCTTTGGTGATAAACCTTTATCCTTCCTGGTAGAAAGAGAAGGGATACCTTATAAATTCATGAACTGCTTGTATGCTATGAATGGGGGTGGGGGCAGGGAACTTTTCTTGTATTTGCTTCTTCTCAATTGTCTTCAGCTCAGAATAATCCTTGTGCCAAAGTGGCATATTTTGGTGTTGCTATTCTTCATAAATAAGAGCTCTGAAAAATTATCTAGTGGTGAAAGAAACTTTCCTAAAGATAAAAAATATTATGAGAGCTTGTGATTTTTACTCTAAATATAAAATTGAAAAATCTTTTAACAATGACCCATTGAATATTTCTTAAAAAGAATATATAAAATGTTCTAACAAAAATTTTTGTTGGTTCATGTAACAAAGATGCATAATGATACTATATTACAGTACCTTGAATCATAATGTCTTACAGAAAAGAACAAATGATGATTTAACAGCTAATCTGAGAGTAGAAGAAAATAGGAGAAAGGTCTAGGGACATATTATTCAACATTTGTATTTGCCCAGAGGTAATACTTTTTAAAGTAGTAAAGCATGATTGGGATTTAACTCTTGGCTAATGCAAATTTGAACTTTATCTCTGAATCCTAATTACTAATATCCAATCATAAGGTATAATTGGGAATTTACTGAATTACAGGATAAAATATCATGACTTTTCTCAACTAAAGCAAAGCATTACGTTCATCTCCAAGTTGAACTTAGCCATCATCTCTTCCAGCCACACCTATGTATTTACTCTTGGTTTCTGCTTATGTTTGTCTTATGATATGGTCGCATTTAGTCGTAAATTGTTTTGCTGGGAATAAATATTGCAAAAGAAAGAGATCAGTTGATTTAAGAATATGATGCTGACTTTGGGCTGCAGCTCCTTATATGAAAGCTCTGGTAGCAGTCTAGCATTCCCTGTAGAATTCTGTAATGGCTAAGTGTCATGCAAAACATTTTGCCATTTATCATCATAATGCAATAGAGAGGTACCTTATGGGGATGAGGCTAGAAAAGGCTTTTATATGATTATATCATATGGTGATAGATGTTAACAATTTGTGCTTATTATGAGAACAGTCTTCTGAAGAGAATTCTTGATAAATTTTTGCAATTGCTCTTTTCTAGATGTATATAAATACAGCTAATATTATATCATAAGTATAAATAACAAAGTTAGAAATAGGCAAGAGGGATTTAAAATTTGTCTGGATAGAACAAATTGGAATTTGCGCATATTTGCTCAGGTCTCATTTTGATTAAAGGATGACTGGGAAGAATGAAAAAAATAAAAGAACCATTCTAAGAAAATATTTACTAGAATCACAATCATTGCCTTTGTGACCTTTGGACTACATTATTAAAGGGCACACAAACAGAGATCAGGAAGAATATTCCTCAGATATTTGAATTGGGATAATATATAAATAACCTGAGATAGACTGAGAATTATTAGGCATCTAGAGCTTACCATATCTGTATTCTTAAAACTCAGGTTACAAGATAAGTAATAAGTCCAATACTACCCATAGGAATTGATATTTGGAGTTGACGATATGTGAACATCAGAAATGAAGGTGTTAAAGGTAACTTCTTCTCTAGTAATTTTGGGGATTAATTTTACCCAGGAAGATCTCCAAGGCTGTGCTAAAAATTGCTTGTTATTATATATTGGAGGGAGGCAAATAAAGCATGTGTGTATGTGTGTGTGTATGCCTGTATGCATGTACACATGTATATTTTTCTTGATTGTCTAGTAAGTCAACATTAGTAAACAAAAATTCAATATATGCATTCCAAATGATGCCATAGGAGGTCAATAAGGCATGGCACATGGCTCCTACTCACTGTCAGTCTATAAGGCTCCAAATCCTATATAGTACCTACACTATAGCACTGAGGAGGCATTTTTCTTACATTATTTTACCTTATATTTACAGTAAGTGTGCACAGAAGTTATTAATTATAATTTATTCAGAAACCTCAGCCATTTCAGCCGAAGGAACCACATTAGCAATACAAGAAATGGAAAAGCATTTTACAACATCAGAGGAACAAAGTCATTTATACTTTCTCTGAAGGTTTTTGCTTATCCAGTCAGCAAAATATTATCATTCTCATTTTACATATGAGGAAACAGAGGTCCAGAGGAGGTGGATAACATTCCTAAGTCTGTCCTGTTGGAGCTGTGTCTGCAGAGGAGAACCCAGGCTACAGATTGTTTTTTGTGTCTCATGCTGTTCTCCTCTGGACTGGGGGTTTGAACCTGGCCTTGGCAGACAAAGAATTCTATGGGCAGAGAAGGGGAGAACACATGTAGGTATGATAACCTCCCAGCTCTTTGGTTGTGATTGGAGATGCCCACCCTCGCCTCTAAACAAGGCCCACCCTCCTTAGAGGACTTTGCTCATGTTAGATACTTAATACATTTTTTTTTTTTTTTTTTTTGGAACCAGGAGTTGAACTCAGGGACACTTGGCCATTGAGCCACATCCCCAGCCCTATTTTGTATTTTGTTTAGAGACAGGGTCTCACTGAGTTGCTTAGGGCCTTGCTAAGTTGCTGAGGCTGGCTTTGAACTTGTGATCCTCCTGACTCAGCCTCCCAAGTCGCTTGGATTACAGGCGTGTGCCACCACGCCCAGCCCTTAGTACATTTTTGAGGAATGAATGAATAGTGTTTGAATGATATCCTAAAGCACCTCCCCCTTCCCCCTCCCCCTCTCCTCCTCCTCTCCTCCTCCTCCTCCTCCTCCTCCTCCTCCTCCTTCTTCTTCTTTCTACTTCTTCTTCTCCTCCTCCTCTCCCTCCTCCTCCTCTTCCTACTCCTTCTTTTTCTTCTTCTTCTTATTTTTTGGTACTGAGGATTGAACTCAGGGGCACTTAACCCCTGAGGCACATCCCCAGCTGTATTTTGTACTTTATTTAGAGACAGAGTCTCACTGAGTTGCTAAGTGCCTTGCTAAGTTGCTGAGGCTGGCTTTGAACTTATGGTTCTCCTGCCTCAGCCTCTGGAGTCATTGGTATTACAGGTATGCTCCCCTGTGCCCCGTTTAATGCACATTCTTAAGTGCACATTCTTAAAAGTCCCTTAAGAGACTTTTGCATGAACCCAAAACATTTGATTCAAAGGGAATACACTGTATTTTCCCAGTATTCATTTTTCCCTCCCCAGCACTGGAGATCAAACCCAGGCTTCATACATGCTAGGTACACACTCTACCATTGAGCCATGTCCCCAGCTCCAGTGTTCTTTGACAAATGCTTGGTGATCCTAATTTAAAAACTGTTAGAGGTAAAGAAGAAAATCTCAATTTTCACTCTGCAGGTGGGGTAGTGCCCTATGCCTTCTGCTTCTGGTGGATGTGGAAGCCATTGGCCAACAGTAAGTGTCTGGACATTGTACCCCCTTCATTTGGAGGGCCCACTGGTTTTTAGCAGATGGTCTTTTATGAGGCAGAGTAGAGTTGCTTCTCTTTTTAGAGAGCTTGCCTACATCCTTTTTAATTGTAATTCAACTCTGGAAGTACCAGGAAAATGAACTGCTTGCTATAATCATTAGTTTGAAAAGTTTAAATATCATCCATTGTGTGCATGTTGTGTTTCAAGGTTTTAAAAAAAAGAAAAAAAAGCTCATCTAAAAGGTGAAAAAAGGTAGCAACAGCAGTCTTTTCAAAGAAATATCAGGTTTTCCATCGTTAATTAGTTAATACAGTACTTGTAAAGTACTTAGAAAATGAAAAGCACCATGTAATTAAGTGTCACCTTGCTGATCAGCACCAATAGATTTAATCACATTATAAGGTCATGGACGATCTATTTTGCTGCATTGGAGAAAGATTTTTTTTCCTTTATAGTGTAGGTATTTCTAAAGAGAAAATATGGAAAGAAATTATTTTGTGTTTCTTTCAGTGTTTCCTGCCTGAAAACCAAATGAGATTTTTGCAGTTGCTGTGGGCTTTGTAATCTATAGTCATGGGTTCAGAGTGCCGGGGGAATGTCCTGTCTGGTTGAAATGCAAACAGACCTTCTAATCTGGACCTCATCTTCTTCCAAGGTCTTGACTTCTTGCTGTCTATACCATAGCTGTTCTCATATGGCTATTGATCCCCAAAAAACAAAACCTCTTAAACCCTGCCTTCGTTTTTACCTCAGGACTGCAAATTTGTAGTTACCATTTCCCATTCCTCCTCATCTCTGCTGTTTAGCTAAATAGACTTGATTTGTCTCTTTCTTTCCAAATCTCCAGCTACAGCTTTGGTTTAGGTCCTTTGGCTACTTGTCATATTTCTGTTTTATTTCCATAAGCACATTCTTAACCTTTGAAAAGGCCCTTGAGCAACCCAGAAGAAAGTATTTTTCTTCAAACAAGGAATTACATTTTAAAATTATAAATATTAGGTTGTATTACTTGTACAAATTATTGGGTTCCCACTGTGATATTTTCAAACATGCATATAATCATGTTTTAATTGTATTCACACTCTCTACCACCTTCTCTTCTACTCTTTCTCTCCATTCCCTAATAGTTCCTGTGTTTGACTTTTTTTTTCTTTTAACCATTTTTCCTGCAAATGACATGATTTAATTTTTCTTTATGACTGAATAATACTCCATTGTGTATGTGTACATTTTTTTTTATCCATTTATCAGTTGGATATTCATCAGTCTGAATGTCTATCAGTTGATAGACATTCGGACTGATTCCTTAACTCGTTTATTGTGAACAGTGCCACAATCAGGATAGTGATTGAAGCATCTCTTTTGTGTGTTGACTTTATTTTCTTTGGATAAATACTCAGGACTGATGCTGGATTAAATGATAGTTCTATTTTAAGATTTTTGAGGAATTTCCATGCTAATTTTCATAGTGGTTGTACTACTTAATTTTCCCCCAAACAATATATGAGTCCCTTTTTCTTCTTGCCACTTAAAAAAAAAATAATACCCATTCTGACTGGGTTGAGGTGAAAACCCAAAGTCTGATTTGCATTTCCCTGATGGCTAAAGATGTTGACTATTTTTTTTTCATGTATTTATTGGCCATTTTTACTTCTTTTGAGACTTGTTCAAATCATTTGCCAATTTTTTGATTAGATCCTTTTGATGTTAAGTTTTTTGAGTTCTTCATATGTTCTGGATATTACTCCTCTGTTAGATGAATAGCTAGCAGATTTCCTCCTATTCTGTAAGCTGTCTCTTCATTCTGTGAATTGTTTTCTTGCTGTGAAGCTTTTTAATTTGAAACTATCCCATTTGTCAATTCTTGATTTTGTTTAATAAGCTATTAGAGTTCTATTCAGGAAATCATTGCCTGTGTTTATATCTTGTGGTCTCTCCCCTTTGTTTAAGGAATTATATTTAAGTTGTGAAATCCCACCATACACACTATAAATAACTTTTGTTGTTATTATCTTTTGATGTTTATACCTTAACATTTCACCACAAATGGAAACCCTGCCTCTGAAAATTGTTAAGGATAATGATGCAGATTTTTATTAGTGAATTATTTATTTTGCAACCAATCAAGGTTGGCATACTCTAGAAAATTTAACATTTAAGACTCATATTTTAAAAATCATTAAAAAATTCGAAACAGTTTTTATTTAAAAAAAATTTTTATAACTTGATTTATTTTTATGTGGTGCTGAGGATCAAACCCAGTGCCTCACACATGCTAGGCACTACCACTGAGCCACAACCCCAGCCCTTTAAACAGTTTTAAAAATTTATAATACCAATACCCAACAATCTATGGGGAGAAAGATTATTGAACTCAGAGTCTCATAGAACTGGTTACAACTCAGGCTTCATGATGGTTGCCCTTAGGATGATATTTCTATTTACACTTCTTTATTCTTTAAAAAAATTTTAGCTGTAGATGGACACAATATCTTTATTTTATTTATTTTTTAAAGTGGTGCTGAGAATTGAACCCAGCATCTTGCACATGCTAAGTGAGTGCTCCACCGCTGAGCCACACCACAGCCCTACTTTTTATATTCTTAAAAGCTCTCACCTTTTTAAGATTTTTAGTAGAAGAATTCAGTTAGACTTTGGTCACAGACATATCCACTTAATTCAAAGATAAACAATTTTTGCTCTATTATTTTATAAAAGACTACATTAGAAATAGAGTATTAATAATAGTAGTGTATGGTACACTAAATAACAGCATAATATGTGTTAAGGTACTATATGCTGTTCCAAACTAAGGGGAATAAACCATATACAAAAGGACAAATGCTATTTAATTCCACTTTTATAAGTTTCCTAGATTAGTCAAATTCACAGAGATAGAAAATAGAATGATGGTTTCCAGGGACTGTTATCCCATATTTTCTTACTGTGGTAAAACACATGATATAAAATTTACCATTTAAACCATTTCATGTTTCCCATAACATATGCAAACATCATCGTCCTCCATCTCCAGAATTTTCCATCTTCCCCACCTGAGATCTATACCCATCAGACACCAACTCTGCATTACCATCTCCCCACAGTCCCTGGCAGCGATCATCCTACCATCAGTGGATGCTTGGATTGGTTTCCACTTTTTGGCTATTATGGAAAATTCTGCTATGAACACAAGTACACAAACATGTATTTGAAACCTACTTTCAGTTCTTTTGTGTGTGTATCCAGAAGTGGAATGCTAGATCATGTGGTAATTCTGTTATTTATTTTTTTATTCTTGATGAGTCGCCATATTGTTTTCCATGGCAGTATGGCAGTTGCACCGTTTTGTATTCCCAACAGCAATGTACAAGGATTCCAGTTTCTTCCCATATGACAATCTTTATTTTCTTCCCTTCACTCTCTCCCTCTCCCTGTCTTCCTTTATAATAGTCATCCTAATGGGTGCGAATTACTATCTCATTAAAGTTTTGATTTGTATAGATCTAATGTTTAGTGATATTGGGCATCTTGGTTTGAAATTTAATGATTATTATTTGGCATTAATGTTCTATTTTCTCTCCCTCATCCTCTTTCTTCCCTTTATTACAACAACAATATTAATAATACACATATACTGAGTGTCATGCTATATTTAGTATTGGAAATACAAGGAACTAGAAATGGGTGAAAAGACAAAGTGTAGGAAACTTAGTTTAGTTATTTTAAAATTGGGTAGTGTTTCATTCTATAAAATAGAATGTGTGTTCTGCTGAGCAGGACAGAATGACCAAGTTGAGAGAGGTGATAACAAGGAAATAGAACAATATAAAGCATCAAGTTACTATCGGTCACTTTTATCCTAAGGGTTAAAGTAGAGGGGACTTCCTTATTATAAGAAAATCTCCAGACTGGGCTTTTTTTTTTCTTTTCCTGAGTGATTGCTGTGAATCTTCTGGCTTCAAGAAAAAAAAAAAAGTTTTTGTCTGGGGATCTGCCTGCTTCCTTCAAGTTTCAGGTTGATTATGTGGCATTTATCAAGTCCATTATGTTTTGGCCTTGTCTGCTGGGATCTAGAGCAGTTAACATGTTTCATTCATTTGTCCTCCTTTTGGAAGTTAAATGCTCCTACAACCTATGGAACGTGTGCCAGAGCCTATTGACGGTACTATATTCCTATCATTTAACTCTTCAGCAGTAGTCACCTTTGGGCAAAGCTGTCGTAAAGGTAGGCATCAAAGTCTTACCATTTTCCCTCTTGTGATGTCCACAATTTAAACATTTTTATTGTGATTTATAAAACTCAGAGATCACAGACCATTAAATATTGGAGATTTCCTCAGATCCTCTGGTCATCCTCGAGTCCCTCAAGTTTTATCTTTTCTTACAATATCATGAAAGGATTACCCAATGCTTGCTTGAACTGTTCCACTGCCAAGAACTTGCTATTTGGGCTGAAGTGCTCTTCATTGTGGAAAATTCTTCTGACATTGAATAGAAATTTCTGCTATTGTCATTTCTGCTCATTATTTGTTACAGTGGGAATATGACTATTTCTTCTTCCTTCAAAGTCTTTCATCAGTTTTAAGAGCCATGGCTACCCTAAGTTTTCTCCATTCACATTTTCTTCTTTTGTAATGTCTAATTTGAATACAGGCTTTGAAGGAAATCTCTAACTTGTAATCTCACTTTCTTTTTAATAACCAATTAGGTTTTATAATAACTTCTACTTTGAGAATGCTATGGAAATATAGTTTATGAGTATGAATTGTGGGAGTAAAATTATACTGTGGAAGGTTATCTGTGCTAATAAGAATATGTGTGATATTTACATTGTACAAGTTCACACAAGTAAGAAGAGGACAACATTAATGGTTGCTAACAAAAACTGTTGGGGACTGACATTGTATGGTATGGGAGGAAGAAAAATCTTTTTAAAAAAGATATGTTGATTTATTTTCATGTTTTGAAATTTTCGCTTAAATTCTCTCATGGTATGTGAATTATTCTGCTACTTTCTTTACTCATTCAGTACATTAAGATCTGTCCATGTTTGTATAAGAATCTGGATTGTTCATTTTATTCTACCCTGTGAACATGCCAGAATTTGTTTTTCCTTCCTTCTTTTTGCCCTCTCAGGCAAAGTGGAAGTGAATATGCTTTCTAGGCTTCATACTAAGCATATGCAAGTGTCTCCAGTCTACCCACCTAGAAACAGAATTTCCATTTTACTAAGTCATTGGGTCAACATTGTTTTTTTTTAAACTTGTTTTAATTAGTTACACGATTTCTTAGGTTCTTTGTGTCTGTGAATTAAACTGACAACAAATAGGCTCACAGGAGGAAATACAAATGTATTTGAGGCTAAAAGTTTTAGGTGGCACGGGGGCAGGGGTATTTGTAGCAAGAAGAGAGAATCCTCCCCCCATCCCCCCAAAAATAAAACATTTGGGTTGCTAGGCCTTATACCATTAGAACGAAAGTAGATACCTTTAAAGAGAAGTGTCAAGACACGGAAGGAAACTTGATCTTCTGGTGGAGGTGTTTTATAAGATGGCATTGACCTTCCTATAATATATAGGGCAAACTAATGGTAGACAAGTTTAAGATATAAAGTTTGTTTATACAGACTCTTTTTTCCCCAAAATTTTAATTGGTACATATAGTTACATATAATGATGGGATTTGTTGTTACATATTTGGACATGCATATATCAATATAATTTGACCTATATCACTCCCCAACAATTTCTCCCTCCCTTCCCACATCCCATCAATTGGTCCCTTTCCTCTACTGATCTCCCATTGATTTTCATGAGATCTCACCCCACCTTTCTTTTCCTTTTTCCTCTCTAACTTCCTGAGTTTTAGGGGTTCTATTGAGAAAGTCATGGCCTGTGCCTATATGCTGGAGTGTTGACCCTATGTTTTCTTCTAGGAGTTGCATAGTTTCTGGTCTAATCTCTAGGTCTTTGATCCATTTTGAGTTGATTTTTTGTGCAGGGTGAGAGAGAAGGGTCTAGTCTCGTTCTTCTACATGGGGATAACCAGTTTTACTAGCACCATTTGTTAAAAAGGCTGTCTTTTCTCCAATGCATGTTTTCAGCACCTTTGAATTTTGTTTATATAGACTCTTTCTTGATACTATCTCATCTCTGGTTATGAGGTTATTATATTATTATTCCCATATTTCTGATATGGGAACTGCAGGGTTTGGGAAATGCTTTCACAAGGAAATTTATGATCTGTTTTCAGGTAGATAAGGGACAGCACAGAGTTCATCTTGTGCCTGTTTTTTTTTCAATTGCTCTCAGCTGAAATTAGTCTTTATGTCAGAATGGTATATTTTTCTTGGAGACATATTATATAATGATAACAACAACAACAACAGCAGCAGCAGCAGCAAAAGAGTCTGTGATACCATGTAAAACCATCTGTTTAGGTGGGAGGCCCAGAATACCCAGGCAAGTGAAGAATAAAGGCTCCCTCCACACCTCTACCCTCGGTAAATGAGGACACTGTGCAGTTTGCTCATTCCATTCATTAGATGAAGTAGGAGAGGAAGTTCTCTGAAAAGCTATTTTCAAATGGAACACCCTCAAAGGTGATTTTCATATCCATTTTTGTGGACATTTCTGATCTGACCTTACATATTACTGAATATGTTAAGTATTAACATACCATCCCCTATTTCCTTTTGTTTTTCTGAATAAATAGAAGTGAAGGAGAAATAAATTGCTTTTGGTTTCTAAGAAGTTCTCGGGAAAAATTGTGGCAGAGCAAATGATGAAGAACCTTAGTCCTGTTTGTTTAAAAAAAATTTTTTTAAATTGTAGATGGAGACAATATCTTTATTTTATTTATTTTTATGTGGTACTGAGGATTGACACATGCTAGGCAAACGTTCTACCACTGAGTTACAACCCCAGCCCTTAGTCCTGTTTTTAAAATATAAATCATATATTCTTAGTTGTCAGTGTTCCTTTTCATCACCTGGTGATAATTATCCAAAACTGAGCCAAAACTACAACACTATGAGCACTTGATTTTTGAAATTATTAATCTAGACCCTGTGTTTTGACTAGTAAAGCCCAAGCTTTTATTATCTTCTTCAGGCTGGTTTGTATTATTGGCTCATATAAATTTCATCCTTAAACAAAGTTAACAGATAATTTTCATAAGAAAGTTATTCCAAGCACATCTCTCCATTTCATGTGTGGGCAATTAAAAAAATCCCCAAATTTCAGTGCAGGATTTTACATTTATTGTCTATTTTTTTGTTGTTTCATATCATGAAAATAGTTCTGAAATACTGAGCCCATCAACTGTCATGCTTCATTTGGCTTTCTATGAGAATCTGATCAATATACCTTTGTGTGATAGAAAACTTACAAAATGTTAATAAGACAGGAGGAGGGTCAGTGCCCCATGGTATGGCACAAAATCCTTCCTCTAGGTGGGTATTTAGTCGTCATTCAACACTGTGGGTACTTCATGCACATCAACCAGCCATGAAACCATGCAACTCTCTTCTCATGCAGTCCAAATTTCAGCATTTTAGCTACATGCACCAGTAACTTCACATTTTGGTGGAGAAGATGTCTGAAATCAAGATGTATAATACAGACAGCATCCTTCCAGCATCAAACTCCATTCTTAAATATTATATTTTGCCCTAATTTTCTCTATTACTTTTATTTATGTTTAATTAAACTATTTTGTCATTTATTTTACCCCCAAACTTCTTCTTTATTTATTCTTATTGCTTTGCTCTATTATGACTTTGAGACATTCTGACTGAAACACATAATTGCAAATATGCTGAAATATACATATACCCAAAGGAAATGATTACTTATTGATCATCTGGATGTGAACCATGCAAGCTTAATGCTAAAGAGGCACATTTCCTTAGCAATTAAATGTTAGCTTTCCAGAGAAACTAAGACCAAGTATTATTTTTATTTTTAAACTATTGATCTGTAGAAGTGGAGAGATGGTTTGATTTAATTTTCTCCTATTGAGATATAACTTGTGGGATTTTAGCCTATGGGTGAAATAATAAGAAATGATCAGAGGCAAAGAGATGGCAGGATGTTAGAAATTCTAAATGGGCTTTAATAAAATCTTATGATCTGCCATATCAAGTGCTGTGAAACAGTTGCAGACAGAAAAATAAAAAAAAGATGAATGAAGACAAACAGGAGTATTGCTTAATATAAGAGAGTGAGTTTGGCAAATGGCAGCCTCCACCCTGCTCCCAAGAAGGGGGAGGATAAAGTAGATTTTCTTTTGTGGAAAAAATAGCATTTTCCCCTCTTTTATATAGACCTGCAGATCTGAGTATATCCTCAACCTTTGATAGATACCACAGTCCTGAGATAGAGACAGTCAGAGATGAATTGGCAGAGACTCCTTCATACTTTGAATAATAATCTTGATAAACCAGTTCTGGATCACTACCCTTAGAATTCTGACATAATCTCTTGCAAAGAATTGTCCATATTAACAACATTAAGGGGATGTATAAGGAGATCACACCTTCTGTAGTTAGACTACAGAATTGGAATTGTTTTAGGTGATAAGAGGTCAGTAATTTAACATTTTAGAGTTGGAAATGAACTTCATGTTATTTACTTGAGCCACCTTATATTTGGAATGAAATTATATATAGGCTTTTCAACTTTTTTTTTGAGGACAGTGAGATTTTAATTGTAGATGTAGTAATGTTGGACATTACTATTTGCATTTGGGGTTCTGCTACAGTTTGAGAGGGGCCGATGTGTGTCAGATAAAAAGCCTTCACTACCTTGTTATACATTGCCATCCTAATAGCAGGATAGATTTAAAATTACCAGACACGAGTGGCCCCAGAAGTTTTAAAATGCCTTTTTTTCCCCAATTTTTCAAGTAACTCAGGGTACATGATTTATCTTTTTTTAAAAAATTTATTTGTTTTGATTCATTGTACACAAATGGAACACAGCTGTTGTTTCTCTGGTTGTACACAAAGTGGAGTCACACCATTTGTGCATTCATACATGCACACAGGGCAATGATGTTTGCCTCATTCTGTTATTATTCTTACCCCACAACCCTGACCCCCACCCCTTCCCTCTATGCTATCTATCCTTCCTCCATTCTTGCCTCCCTTCCACCCTGCATTTTGCATCACCATTCACTTATCAGAGAGATCATTCAGCCTTTGGATTTTTGGGATTGGCCAATCTCACTTAGCATGACAGTCTCCAACATCATCCATTTACCTGCAAATGCCATAATTTTATTCTTCTTTATGGCTGAGTCATATTCCATTGTGTATAAATACCACAGTTTCTTTATCCATTCATCTATTGAAGGGCATCTAGGTTGGTTCCACAAGCTAGCTATTGTGAATTGAGCAGCTATGAACATTGATGTGGCTGCATCACTGTAGTAGTCTGATTTTAAGTCCTTTGGGTATAGGCCAAGGAGTGGGATAGCTGGGTCAAATGGTGGATCCATTCCAAGTTTTCCAAGGAATCTCCACACTGCTTTCCAGAGTGGCTGCACCAACTTGCACTCCCACCAGCAATGTATGAGTGTACCCTTTTCCCCACATCCTCGCCAACACCTGTTGTTGCCGGTGTTCTTAATAAAAGACATTCTAATTGGGGTAAGATGAAATCTTAAGGTGGTTTTGACTTGCATTTCTCTTATAATGAGGGGTGTTGAACATTTTTTCATATATCTGTTGATTGCTTGTAGATCTTCTGTAAAGTGTCTGTTCATTTCCTTGGCTCATTTATTGATTGGGTTATTAGTGTTCTTGGTGTAAAGATTTTTGAGTACTTTGTGGATTCTAGAGATTAGTGCTCTATCTGAAGTGTGTGTGGCAAAAATTTTCTCCCACTCTGAAGGCTCTCTCTTCACATTGTTGATTGTTTCCTTTGCTGAGAAAAAGCTTTTTAGTTTGACTCTATCCCAATCATTGATTCCTGCTTTTATTTCTTGTGCTTTGGACATGATCAGAGAAGCAAATGATGAGATGAGAGAAAAAATAGGCTTTTCAACTTTAAAGGTAACTTGGATAATGTTAAAGCTCTATGGGCCAAGGTAAAATGCTTGATAAATAACACTCACAAATTCCATTAAGATAGCAATAATAAAAGTGATAATTATTGAGTGCCATAACCATCCTAAACTTTTTGCATACATTAACTGACTTATACGTAAGTGTAATTTTCACATCTTATTTTACATAGGGAGAAACAGAAGCACAGAAAGGTAAAGTAATTTGTTTAAGAACTAATATAGCAGAGCACTGGCTCTGAATTCAAGAAATTTAGCTGTAGAGCTTATGGCACTGAGACACAATGCTGTCCTGCCTCTTGGGATTGTAGAGAGATGAAGCGACACAAATTTGAACTGTTGCTGAAAGTTGCTGAATTAGTGGGAAATGTAATCAAGGATGCTAAGTTGGTGGCAGTTCTAGACTAACAGTATAAAAATGCTGAAGTCGTCAAACATAAGTATTTTATTCTGCAAGGTTGGATTTGTTGTGTATTAAAAATGTGTTTGGAATTCTGGGTGCTGTGGCACACACCTGTAATCCCATTGGCTCGGGAGGATGAGGCAGGAGGATCTTAAGTGCAAAGCCAGCCTCAGAAAAAGTGAGGTGCTAAGCAACTCAGTGAGACCTTGTCTCTAAATAAAATACAAAATAGGGCTGGGGATGTGGCTCAGTGGTTAAGTCCTCTGAGTTCAATGCCTGGTATCCAGCCCCACTCTCCAAAGTGTCTGGTTTTGGTCATAACACAGACCCTCTAAAATCTTTGAAACTTTTCAAGTAATAAAAGTATCTTAGCTATTCCTGAGTCCGTTGAATCGATTTTATCTTAATGAGGTAACTCATGATGGGCTCCTAGATAGCTTAAGAATGGGTGCTGGTCACCAGGAATGCTACCCATTTGATTAGAAACTTAAATCATTGAGCCAGCCCAACCTCTGAGGAGGAATATGGTATAAAGATTGAGTTACATTACATGGCCAATTACTTAATCAGTCATCTTTACATAATGAAATTCTAAGAAGAACTGTGCTGCTCAGTTGACTAGTGGCTGATGGACACATTGATGAGATGTGCCCTCAGTCCATGAAGACAAGACACAGAAGCTCTGTGTTCAGGCTCTGCCAGACTTCACCTTGTGTCTCTTCATTTGGCACTCCTGAGTAGCATCTTTCATTTTAAAATCCCTATCATAGAAGCAAAGCTATCCTGAGTTTTCTATCTTGAGTTTTATGAGTCACTCTAGTGAATTATAGATTATGGAATTGTGAGAACCTTCCAGATTTGTAGCCAGTTGGTACGAACTGAGGGCTGTCCTGTTGTGGACCATGTTCTTCAACTTGTGGGATCTGTATTCTATGCCAGAATTTGGGTTGCAACATACTGGTTGGGGTTTAAACAGAATAAGGGTGAATAAAGGTAAGCATAAATGGTTACCTCCTCAAATTTAGTAACAAAGCTAGGCCTTTATGTTATTAAAATATTTGAATAACATTTAATGCATTCAAATGATTTTGTGTCTTTAAAGTATTTTAATAACATTGAAATACTACAGGTAAGGATGTGGAGGACGACAGAAGATGACCTTGGTCTTGATTTCCTCCTGAAGGATGTTTGAGTATGTATAAATATATGTTATGAGTATGTTTATAAAGTTGGAACATTTTGAACTATACAAGTGATAATAAGCTTTGATTAGAGAGAAAAAAATATTCCCAAGGAAACAGAAACTTGAATAGTGATTTCTAGCCTTCTGCTCTAGATTCCACTCAAGAAGAGATTGTGTATATATATCTATACGTCTATTTATTTGTTCTTCTTGTGTAAGTTGGAAAGTAACATAGAAATGTGTTTGAAAATTTTAACAACACGGATGTACTTAGAATAAACAGCAAACTTCCACCCCCCTGGCCCACTGACCATTATTTTCTCCTAGAGGAAGCTATTTTTGCTGTTGGGTGTACATTCTTCCATACATTTCCCTGGGCATTTATATACACATGTTATATCAGTTTGGTTAAAAGTTTTTTTTTATAAGAGAATTCATGAATACATATTGTTCTTTGACTTCTTCACATTTAATGATTTCTATTTCAACATTATAACTCTAGTCCTTCTTCTAACTACTGCATATTCAACTGTATCTAAAAAAAAATAGGAAGAAAATATTTATATCATTTGAGTGAGAGAAAAACCAAAGCAGTTTTGTTTTTACTTTGTGGATTTACAGAGCTTACCTCTTACTAGCATTTGCTTCCTGTGTTCCACTTGTAAAATTAATGTTTTTTCAAAACATCTTTCATCTCTTTTTCTTTGCTAAAAGAAATATATGTACAACAGTTGGCTTTGTAGCATTTTCCCATTTCAGCTTACTTAAACACTTCATCGTGTGATTAACTGTAAATCTAAGTCTGTAGTTACTCTGATGGGAAGGGGATTTAATCATCATTAGCATCAGAAATTATTCATGAGTTGTAAATAGAAGAAACAAAAGTAAATGGCAATTGCTTCACTGATGTGCATTCATTTGAAATGTTTTTCCATGTCCTTGAGCGCTGACATAGAGCATCAGATCTTTAATGTAGTATTTACTAAATGTTCTTAGCACACATTTAAAATACTAAGTGGTTGTTCTCTCTACCTACAAAAATTAGAAATTAAGCATGAGCTCAGTAGCTAAATATGTTTACACCATTCCTTCTTGTTTTAATCCTACTTAAATTTGTTTGACTGAATGAATCCTCTAATTTTTGTTTTCCATGCTTGTTCAATTCTGATGAACAATTGCATAGAGCCCAAATAGGTTAAAAATGGAAGACTTTTTTTCTTATCAATTGCAATAGATACTGTATGAAAGTTCATATAGTAGATTGCATTAGTTCTTTTGTTTGGAGTTAAAAGACAAGTACGTTTCAGATGGTTTGTGACTAGGTTCAAAATGGAAGCAGTATTTCCATATATACAAAATAAGAATATGAAATAAGAATAATCAGATACAAAATAAGAATAATTATAATAGCAAATATATGTAAACACAGATGCTCTAATTAGAATAATTTTATTGTTATTTTTTTTGCTATGTAAGTCCTTGCTCTTGGTTTACCGATGACTAAATAAAGGAGATGTGTAAATACTGAAGAAAAGTTTTTGATGCATATAAATTTGAACATACTTACTTCTTTCTTCTTCCTGGTCTCTTTCAATACATTGTTATAATGTCAAGTTTACAACAGCCTAAGTGGGTCTGTCATGCCTGGTAAGAACAAAAAGTATAATAAAAAAATTAACCAAATTAACTAATAAGAGGTAAAAATTTCTCCCTCTTAAAATCTCAAGTTTTCTCTGAAATCAGTAATTTATGGCAGCAAATCATGAAAAAGAATGTGGTTTATGTGAGATATCAATAGATTTGTGACAGATGAGAAACAAAAAATGAGGTTTTTATTAAGGAATACTATCATGAAAAAGATTTGCAGTTTTTGGTTTGATGATCACTTTACATAAGATTATTTTGTTTTATGTGTGACACAGTGATATAGACTAGCTACATTCAGATTCTGATTTTGACATAGTATCATGCTGTTTCTGTGACTTTATGCTATGTAGTAAAACTCTCTAAGCTTTAATTTTTTCATTTATATGATTGGATAATGACAACTATAGGGTTGTTTTGAGGGTTAAATTAACATGTATGATATGCTTAGCACCAGAATATCATATCTATCTATATCTATCTATCTATCTATCTATCTATCTATCTATCTATCTACCTATCTATCTATATATATATATATTTTTTTTGCAGTGCTGGGGATTGAACTCAGGGCCTTGTGTTTTGCAGGCACTCTACCAACTGAGCTATATCTCCAGCCCAATATCTATATTTTTGTACATGGTAGTCACTGTGTTTTGGGAGTTTAAGTGGGGCATTACCTAGGAAATGCCTTTGCAAATATGGAATCTATTTTCAGATCTGATTTCAAGTAGAAAAGTGAATTTTCTATACATGCATTTAATAAATATTTATTGACTATATACTAAGCTGTGCACTGTTTCAATTAGGATAGGGAATGAAGCATTAAAAATTGTGCTAAGCAATTCACAATAGCTAAACTATGGAACCAGCCTAGGTGTCCATCAACAGATGAAAGGATAAAAAAAACATGGTATACATATACAATGGAGTTTTATTCAACCGTAAAGAAAAATGAGCTGGGCTTGGTGGTGCACACCTGTAATCCCAGGGGCTTGGGAGGCTGACACAGGAGAATTGCAAGTTCAAAACCAGCCTCAGCAACTTAGCAAGACCCGAAGCAACTTAATAAGACCCTATCTCAAAATAAAAAATAAAAAGGGCTGGGGATGGGCTCAGTGATAAAGTGTCCCTGGGTTCAATCTCTGGTTAAAAAAAAAAAAAAGAAAAAGAAAAAAAGAGATGTCATTTGTAGGAAAGTGGATGGGAGAATATTTTCTTTTTTCCTTTTTCCTTTTTTTTGTAGTGCTAGGGATTGAACCCAGGGCCTTGTGCTTGTTAGGCAGGCACTCTACCAACTGAGCTCTGTCCCCAGCCCTGAAAGAAAGTGAATGGATCTAAAGAACATTATGTTAAGTGAAATAAGAGAAACTGAGAAGGGCAAGGTGTTCTATGTTTTCTCTCATATGTAGAAGGAAGAGAGGAAAAAGGAAAAAAATTGGGGGGCAGGGATCGCATAAAAATCAAAGGGAAATCAGTAGAGTAGAGGAAAGGGACCAGAGGAGGAAGGAGAGGAGGGAAAGGGAAAATACTGGGCAGTGATATTGACCAAATTATAGTTTATTGTGTGCATGTAAGAATATGCAACAACAAATCCCACCATTGTGTACAACTATGATGCACCAATAAAAAATATGGAAAAAAAGGGTGCCAGGGTTAGGATTGTTGCTTAGTTGTGTTTGCCTAGTGTGCCCTAGGGATCAATCCCCAGTGCCTTGGGTTCAATCCCCAGTGCATGTGTGTGCACACACAATCACAAAAGTGTTTTCATGAGGTACATGAATAATATTTACATTAGGTGAGATGGTAATGAATGCTGAAGAGGAAATAAGAGAAGGGAACAGACAATATTTGGGGGAAATTGAAACTTTAGATAGTGTATCCAGAGAAATATTCACTAAAGAAGGTAATATTTGAGCAAAGATGGAAAAGAAATAATAGGACCATAAGGATATTTGAGGGAACAATTCCTGCCAGACTTTAGGTGACAATAAAGCTGGTGTGTTTGGGGAACAAGAAGGCATTGGTGGTTTAAATAAGATGGGGTTGAGATCAGAGAGAGGGAGATGGGACCAGATTGTGTAGAGCTTTGAGATGATTGTGAGGACTTTGGCTTTTATTTGGAATGGAATGGGAAGCCATGGAGGATTTTGGGCAGAGCAACATGATCTGTGTTAAAATTTAAAAGGGTCTCTGAAGGCCATAGTGTTTACAGTAGAGGCAGCAGGTAAAGCATGGAGGCCAGATAGGAAGTTCTAATAGCATGGGAAAGAGGATGATGACTTAAACTGGAGAGATGGAGGCAGAGAAGGTAAGAAGTGGTGGGATTCTGGATGTAGTTTGAAGGTAGTATAGACTGGATTTGCTAATGGAGCAAATTCAGAGTGTAAGATAAAGAGAAGAATCAAGTTGACTCTTACACCAGGATGACTCTTAAATCAAGGAATTTGATTTAAGCAACTGAAGTGTAGGATTGCTACGAATTGAGGTTGGGAAGCTTTTAGGAAGAGCAGTTCGAAGAGAAAAATCAAGAACTCATTCTTGGATATGTTAAGTTTGTCTATTAGATATCAAAGTGGGGCCAGTTTAAGGAAGGGTCTAGGCTAGAGTTGTACCTTTTGGAATCAGTAAAGCTTAGATGGTTCTTAAAGCCAGGGAACTGGGTAAGATTACCTTCTTTGCCTGTTTTGTGTTGTTATGACAAACTGGGTAATTTACAATCAAAACAGAAATCAATTGACTTATGGTTTTGGAGGCTGGGAAATTCAAGGTTGCCAGGGTCCTCTTATTATTTTTTGTTCCCTTTTTCTGCCTTTTAGGAAATTAATTAATTATTTATTTAAAATAATTTTTTTGCTTTGTTGGCTTTTTTAATAGACCTGTTTGTTTAATCAGTTGTTACTCTCAGAATTGCAAAATGCATCTTTAATTTCTCACAGTCTATTTTGGATTAAAATTTGTTTTTAAAGATGAAATGAATTTAATAATTAAGTTATTTTCTTTTTTTGTGTTTTATGGCTTATTTATTTATTTTTTATTTTTACAGACTGCATTTTGATTCATTGTGCACAAATGGGGTACAACTTTTCGTCTCTATCATTGTGCACAATGTAGATTCATATCATTTGTGTAATCATACATGTACATTGGGTAATATTAAAAAATTTTACAAACAATGTGGGAAATTTGCAAAAGTATACTCCACTGAGCTCACTCTCATCATCTGTGCTATGATTACCATATATTTTCTTCTGTTTAAAAAATTTTTTTTCAGTTTATGATGGACCTTTATTTTATTCATTCATATGTGGTGCTGAGAATTGAACCCAGTGCCTCACACATGCTAGGCAAGTGCTCTACCACTGAGCCACAACCCCAGCCCTCATATATTTTCTTCTATGTTGTTACAAATTGTACAATATATTGTTGGCATTTTTTGCCTTAATCAATTTTCCATAAAAATGCTAAATTCAGGGGCTGGGAATGTAGCTCAATAGTACAGCACTTGCCCAGCATTTAGGAGACCCTGTGTTCTGTCCCCAGCACCACACAGGCACACAAAAAAGTGTTCAACAAGAACTTAAAAAAAGTTCCATATAGTCTTTTATAATTATCCACATAGAAACCACTTCTGCAAATCTGTGTTTTCATCTAGAAGCATTATTTTTCAGTTTGAAGAACTTCCTTTAGTAATTCTTTTTTGAACCCAGGGGCACTTAACCACTGAACCACATCCCCAGCCCTTTTTTATTTTTTATTTTGAGAGAGACAGGGTCTCACTAAATTAGTTAGTGGCTTGCTAAACTGGTGAAGCTGGCTTTGAACTCTTGATCCTCCTGCCTCAGCCTTGAAAGCCCCCGGGAGTAGAGGCATGTGCCACTGCACCTGTCTCCTTCAGTAATTTTTGAGGTGAGGGACTGTTGATGATGATTCTCTGTTCTTTTTTTTCTTCTCTGTCTGAAAACTATCTTTTCTTTCATCTTAATATCTGGAGGATATAGGATTGTAGGTTGACTTTTTTTTCTTTCAGCCCATTGAAAATGTTATTCTCACTTCCATTGTTTCTGGTGAGAAGTTTCTGTTTTTCTCATATTGCTGTTGATTTTCTCTGTATATGTATTTCTTCTTCTGGCTGCTTTTAGGCTTTTCAATTTATATTTTCAAATTTTATAGACATATAATTATAAATGTATATAAAATAATATAATATAAATATAAATAACATATTTATATTTACATATAAATAATATATAAATATATATTTTATATATAATATAAATATAAATATATTTGAAAACAAATTATATATATAATTATATATATTTCCACTTTGGAAATAATTTATATATATTGTTTCCATAACTGAATTATAAGTCCTTGGAATGGCATTATTTATATTTGTTCTGACTGATATTTTCTAAGCATTATGAGTCTTTGGGTTGATGATTTTCACAAATTAAAAATACTGTCAATAATTTTTTCCTATTTCTTCTCTCATATTCTGTTTTCTTCCAGTTCTGCATGCATGCTCGTGTGTGTTTCCACAAATCTCTGGTATCTTGGTATTATTTGTTTCTAATTATTTAATCTTCTTGTTCTTCAGACTTGGTGATTTTCATGGTAATTGAACTTGCCATGCTCACTGATCCATATTCTACTATGTACAGTGTGTTTTTAAGCCCATCTAATGAATTCTTTATTTCAGTTTTTAATTTCTATTATCTCCAGTTTGTTTTCTTCAGAGCTTCCATCTTGTCACTAAAATCTTTATCTGCTTATTCATTTTGTTCATGTTTTTATCTATTCTTTAAGATATTTATAATAGTTATTTCAAAGTACAAGTCTGAAAAAAATATGGTTCAATTCAACATCTTATCCAACTGCAGGTGTGCATCTATTGCCTATCACCTGCATTTGTGTGTGTGTGTGTGTGTGTGTGTGTGCGTTGTGATGCCAGGGATTGAACCCAGGGATGTTCCACCACTGAGCATCATTCCCGGCATTTTTTATTGTTTATTTTGAGACAGGGTCTAATTAAGTGGCTGAGGCTGACCTTGAACTTGTGATCCTCCTGCCTCAGCCTCCTGAGCAGCAAGGATTATGGGCTTGCACCACCGTGCCTAGTTTCCCCTTACACTTTTGAGCCTTAGCCTATATCTCAAATTTTTTGATCACACACTGGTTATTATTGTAAAAAAGAATAAAGCTTGAATTAGACTTAAATTTTTTTCTTTAGTTGTAGATGGACATTATACCTTTATTTTTTGTATTTATTTTTATGTGATTCTGAGGATGGAACCCAGTGCCTCACATGTGCTAGGCAAACAACCCCAGCTCCTAGACTTTTTTTTTTTTTTTTTTTTTTCATAGCAGAGATGCCTTTTTCTTGGTCAGGAAGCGAGGTAAAGGGTTAGTATTTTTCATTTTATTAGAGTTTAGTTGAGTTAGCGTTAGGGTGAAGCTTTAGTAATTCCAGATCACCTCTGCTTTTAAATTTGTTAAGGATAAGTTCATTTCCACCCTGGGGCAGGGACGTGTGACTCAGGAACTAGAAACTTATGATTTCTGCTCAAATTATTTACTTAGCAAGAGTTGGGAAAAACTGTGGAATCAGCAAGATTAGTATTTTATTTGGGGTTCCTCTAGATTTTTAACCACCTCTCTAATCCATACAATCACATTTTTTTTTAAAAAATGTATTTTTACAGACTCCATTTTGATTCATTGTACACAAATGGGGCACAACTTTTCATTTCTATGGTTGTGCATGATGTACATTCATACCATTCATGTAATCATACATGTACATAGGGTAATGATGTCATCTCATTCTGCCATTTTTCATACCCCCCCCCCCCCCCATTTCATACATTTTTGTTTGTTTTTTCTTCTTGCGGCTGATCAGGTCCTCGACCTATTTAGTATCCACAGGTAAGACCCCTGGGTGGGAAAGCTAACACTAGCTATCACTAGTTACTAGTCTTTACTCACTTGAGAAAGAAACACTCCCTTTTGGTTGTATCCACAGTGCTTTAATGACTTTAAAGCAAAGCATACTTTTTAGTTTGTTTCCTGTTTTCTTCTTAAGGCAGGGACACTCTCTCCCTCCCTCCCTCCCTCCCTCCCTTCCTTCTCTCTTTCACTCTCTCTCTCTCCCCCCTCTTTCTTTTCTCTTTCTTTCTCTTTCTTTCTTTCTTTCTTTCTTTCTTTCTTTCTTTCTTTCTTTCTTTCTTTCTTCTTTCTTCTTTCTATTTCCTTTTCTTTTTTTTTTTTCTTTTTTCTTTTCTTTTTTTCTTTTTTTTTTTTTTTTGGTATTGGGGATTGAAGTCAGGGGTTCTCTACCGCTGTGGTACATCCTGAGACTTTTAAATTTTTTTTTTTTAAATTTCGAGGCAGGGTCTCACTCCTGCCTCAGCCTCTGAGTCAATGGGATTATTGGTGAATGTCATCATACTTGTCCAGATCAATATTCTTTTACGTTTTTCTACATGCTAACTAGAAGGTTGATAAACATCTTTCATGAAATGTACTTTGACAATATTTACACCCAACATAATATTGGAAACATTTAACATTCAGTGTAGTAGAAGACCCATTAAAAGAGACACTGGGCAGTACAGCTTCTAGTAAGAAGGTCAGCATATTTAAAACTAGTCCCACATGCCAGAGAACGTGAATGTATAGATAGGTGGTTTATGGACGTCTCATGAACTAGTGAATGAGGTGAACATTTTAAACTTTGCATTTCAAATGAACGTTTAACCAAATCCAACAGTTTTCTGAATGGCATTTGTGAAATCAGGTTTAAAATAACAATTTCTTTTTTTCTCTGTACCTATTATTTGTCAAGCATTTGGGAGATCTCTTACCAGAACCTGTATTTCCTATTGTTCTTATCTTTTGACTAGTAATACTCCAAAGCAGTTTGAGAAGCCTTCTTGTTTTACTCACTGAAGTGCCGCTCTTGAAAATTCTGTAAGTTGTCACTGTAAATTGAGTGCCCTGGTGGGAAAACAGGGGCTTAGCTTCCTTTATAGATCGCGTTCACAGTGGGAGGCGGGGGCTGTGAGCCCTGCCCTGCTGGCAGTGCACGGATATAAATCAGGCTCTTTTACTCAGTCAGCCTCACCTGTGGTGAGCGGATCCTGGTCTTTAAATAACGCGGGGCTGGGCTGTGATTTCATTGCTCTGATAGGACGTGATCTAAGCAGTCGGTTCCTAATCTAAGGAAAGATGGAAAAAGCAAGGACAAAACAACAGTGAAGCATTTCATTTGTTTTGGGAAGAAGGTAGGATGTAAAAACCCCAGTAAGAAGATGGATAAATAAAATAATTATATTTAGGGGTAGATTTTAGAGTCCTTGCCAATCTGGCCATATCTGGAATCCTTGTGGCTCCTTAGATTTTGATGTCTGTACCCTAAGTTTCAAAATATTCATCAGGAGACTCCAGAGCCTTTAAAAAAAATGCTTTGTATTCATGATGGTACATACTGTAAGACACGACTTTGACCCTACCCTCACACGCATCCTAATTCACTTACACTTAAGAGTGCTTTTTGGACTGGGGTTGTAGCTCAGTGGTAAAGCACTTGCCTAGCATGTATGAGGCGCTGGGTTTGATTCTCAGCACCACAGATAAATAAATAAATTAAGGTCTATCGACAATTAAAAAAAAGAGTGCTCTTCCTAATTCATGACTTGAAAGAAAATGCTCTATCTCCAAAACAAACAAAAAAAAGCAGCAACACCCGCCTCTTACCAGTCTTCCCAACATGAATTGTGCACTTTATTGCTGTAGTGCTCTGTATTTAACATATATTTAACATGTCAAGTGGTTCTAGAAAATGCTAGATGGGAATCTAATCCCTTTGGATTTACAGTGGTAAATGGACCTATAAGACAAGAAAAAATTTTGTACTGTTTTGGAGATATTAGTCCATAGAATGCTGGCTTCATTTCTTGGAACTTGAGGTGAGGCTGAACATCATGGCGGGAGAAAGTCTTCACTCTCCAGATACAAAATATCTACCCCAAAGTAACACTCCAATTTCAATCTCCTCCAACCATACACTACCACTTCAATTACCACTTAGTTAATCTCTATCAGGATTATATCACTGATTGGGTTAAGACTCTTGCAACCCAATAATTTCTCCTCTGAACCAGAAGCATTGTCTCACACAAGAGCTTTTGGGGGACACCTCATATTCAAACCATAACATTCCACCCCTGGTCCCCCAAAACCTCACAGTCATCTGAAAATGCAAAATACATTTAGTCCATTTCCAAGAGTCCCCATAGTTTCAACAGTTCTGAGATTGCCCAAAGTTCAAGTCCAAAGTCTTTGAGGCTCAAGGCAATCTTACATTGTGAGCTCCTATTTTTACAAATATTCAACATATAAAGGTACTGAGTAAACATTTCCATTTACAAAAATAAGGGCATAGAAAGAAGGGATGGGACCAAAGCAACACTGAAATCCAGCTGGGCAAACAGATCCTATAGCTCCATGTCTGGTGCCTGGGGCACATGGCATCTTGATATTCTCTCCAAATGGCATGTGTAGCTTCACCCCTGTGGCCTTGTTAGTTGCAGTCCAAGTGGCCTTCCTGTAAGCTTGTCTCTGCTCATTTCCTGCAGCTTTCCTAGGATGATGTCCCATGTTACTGGAATTTCTTAATCTCGGGAGTTTCTACTGCAAGTAAAAATAGTGAAAAATGGTACTTCTTAAGATTGAAACAATACCTTTTGTGGAAAGGTCTAGGTAATTAGATAAAAGGGGCTGATGAAGTTCAAGTTCACAGATAGATTTTAAATCTCAAAAAACAAAACAAAACAAAACAAAACTTCTCAAGTGAAAGATCCTCGTGTGTGTGTTACTGTGGGTAATATAAGTTATAAGACCAACCCTGTGACTGTGGACGTGTGTAAGACAAATTGTAAAACCAACCCTGAATTCTAAATAATTTCTCAAGAATCCTAAAGATTTTCTGGTGTGATTCTTAAAATATTCATTTACTATTTCACTGGGCATTTCACTTTGCTCTTTCCATGGGCTTGCTGTCCCAGTGTTCTCTTTGATTATCTGCTGACATGTTGACATGGGACCTGGGGCTGGTTGATAGCTTTATTCCTAGAAATTTAAATGTAAACTTAGGAAAAATTTCTCCTCTTCAAGAGGGAGGAGATGAAAACCATTTTAGACACCAAATAGACAAAGGTAGTCTTTCCTTTGTCTATTACTTGGATGAGTAATTATGAGCTGGTATCTTCTATTTCCCACTCCAGACCCACGGTCCACCTTTTCCCACTGTTTCTGCTGGGGGCAACTGACCCACATGTCCTACATCAAGGGGCTTCCATGCCTTCTTTCTTCAGGTGGGTTTGACTAATCTGGAGCCCTGGTAAGAGACCAGAGAGAAGGAGGACAGTGTTGACTATTTATTTGCCTGTTTTAAATTTAATTTTAATTTATTTATTTTTATGGTGGAGTTGACTCTGTCCTTAACAGAAAGCCTCTGGTCACCCCAAGAGATCGTTCTCTACTTAATTGTCTCTCCAGATTCTAGAAATCACTGCCTTTCTTCATTTATTCTGGGATATGGATGGTGGCAATCAGGCAACCAACCCTGGGTGACTCTTTTATATCTGTGGTCCCCCCATAGTATTGCCTTTATCAGTAATCTCTCCATAAATAAACCTTTTTCAAGTTAGCCTGATGTGAGTATACCATCTATTACCTACTGGGACCCTGACTTATAAAAAATCTATTAATCTATAAGAAAACAAAATTATTAAGGGTTCATATAGTAAGTATACAGCACTGCTGGATTTACATTATGTAGCATTACCTTTGCACTTAACCTCACAAAAAATGAGAGAATGATATTATTTCCTATTACCAACAAGAACATTAAACCAAGACTCATGGTATTTCACAGACCTTGTGGTCATCATGCTTTTATGAACTTGTTCTAAAGGAAAATAAAGCTTTGTGTCTGTAGCCAACAGCTTGGCACTTGAAAACCAGCTTTGATTTTTCTTCATGAATATAGGTCTGATTTCCAATCTTTCTTTGATTCCTGTGAAGGAACAACTTTAAAAACTAGCATGTAGGGGTTGGGTTTGTGGCTCAGCGATGGAATGCTTGCCTAGCATATGTGAGGCACTGGGTTTGATCCTCAGCACCACAAACAAAGATAAATAAATAAAATAAAGGTATTGTGTCCATCTACAACTAAAAAAGTATATTTTTTAAAAAAATTTATTTCATCAAATGCAATTTTGGTTTATTTATTTTTCTTTTTATACATGCATTTTATTACAGAAACTTACTATAGCAAATTTTATTTAATATACATGTGTATGTGTAAAATAGATCTAACAGTATATAGGCCCTATACTACAAATTGCTACTATGTTCCTGAGCATGTGCTAAGAGATAGAGATGGGATAAACATCACAGTGTGGTCCAGGACCTCTTGCAGATTATAATATAGTAGTGAAGACAAATATAATTCAAGGATCTGGAAATACTAGTGTAATGGTTAATTTGAATTGTTGACTTGATTGGATTAAGAGATGCTGATGATTAAGTGTCTCTGGGTGTGTCCATGAGGCATGTCTAGGAATGATTAGAATATGGAGAGTGAAGTGAAGTGGAGTACCTCCCTAAGTGTGGGCCGCATGGCCCAATAGGATGGAATAAAAGTTGGAAGAACAAGGAAGCAGATGCAAATGCAAGCTTGACCTTTCTTGAACGGGTTCTTGATTGCTGCTTTGGTCGTCTAAGGATATCAGACTCTCATTTCTTCACTCTTCCAAAGTGGACTCTGCCAGTGATTCTCCAGGTAGTTTCCAGAAGCCTTGGTCTCGTACCAGGGTGATGCTGTTGATCCTTTTTGTTCTGGGACTTCCACCTCTTGGACTGTGCAGTTGCTCATTCTTCCAGCTCTCTAGTCAGCAGATGGCTATTATGGACTACCAGCTTCTGGTTGTGCAAACCAATCTGATAAATCCCCTTTTTATGATCATACTTCCCTCGATTCTGTTTCTCTAGAGAACCCTGACTAACACAACTAGTTACTCTGATTTGATCATTACACGTTGTACAAATGAATTGACTTATAATGCTGCACCCCATAAATAACTACAAATATTATATTTCAATTAAAAGCTCACAAAACCTCCAATTATGGCATTTCCAGTGTATGTGTTAATCACCTGAGAGTCAGTCTTGAATTATTACATTTTTCCTATTTTCTTTCAAGTTGTTCCTAATTTTGTATCTTTTGCCGGTTCCCATATCCTCATCCTTAGGACTGTTGCCCTAATTGAAGTCCTCATCATTTTTCTCCTGGGGTCTTGCACCTATCCCTACTTCTAGTCTTGGCCCTTAAATCCATCTTTTGCCTGTCATCAGAGTGTTTCAGCTATGAAACAAAACTGACCATTTTATACCCTGCAAAAAACGACTCACTGACTTTCTGATCCACAAAAGATAAACTACTACTCCTTAATGTGATGCATAAGGGTCCTAGTGACCTGAACTCAGCTGTACTTTCAGTTGGGTTCCTTCCCTTGAAGAGCAGGCACCAAGTATTGAATGGATGAACTTAAACCATTTAATTTGTTCCATCTACCAGAGATGAACACAGAAAATATTTTATACCCGTACATGAACATAGTGAATGATTCTGTGTTAATTAAACTTTTTTCTTTTACCAGTAAGTAACTTAACTCATTCATTCAGTATTGATTTGATAATGCATTTGTTAGGCACCAGAGGGATATCCTAGAGACCTCCCTTGATATGAAAGTTTACAGTTCCTCTGAGCAGATGTCATTCAATTAGGTATCAATGCAAGACTGATTTAAATACAGATCAACATTAGCAATTTGAAAGCCCAAGCTGTAGAAACCCCTAGAGGGACTAAGTCTCTCGTGGATCAAAAGGTTGAGCTGAACTAGATGTGCAAGTGAATAGCCCTGAGGGTAGCTTTGCTTTGGGGGGAATTTGCCATGCTATTCTTGGAAGCTAGAGACTTTTCTAGCAGAACTTTAACACTTCACTGTGTTGTTCTCAGACCTCTCACTGCAGTGAGAGGTTAAGGTAAATTTTTAAACATCAGGGAACAGAACTAAGTCTGCATGGTGGTCTGGCACTTGAAAATGTTGTAAATCAAAATCATCCCTCTGCTTCGACTCTGGAATTATACTATAAGACATTCTTGTGCATAAAAATTACAAGATGGCTTTTCTTTACCTCCCACTTCTGTGAAAGGAATCTGTAATGTCTCTGAAAATGTCTTTTCCTCTGGCCCCTTCTCTGCGATTGTGACGCATTCTTAAAGAGTGGAGGAAAGCATCAATCCATATAAAGTTTTGTGTTGTTAAATATAAATCCAAATACAACTATGTTTATTGTATAAAAAGACTATTGTTGGAATCTTTGTGCCATCAACATCCCACTGTTTGGTCAAAATATTCTTTCTAATAACTTCATGCTTTATTGTTACTTTTTAAAAAAACCAATATATGCTTTTAACACGGTAATATAAAAAGGTATGATTTTTGGCTCTGAATAGAATATCCTCCTTGGAAAATAGTGAAAACTCACTTTCTCTTACTCTTAATTTCTGGTCTGAAAGGAAGGTCCCTTAGTACAATTTCTTTGTGATTTCAACAAAAATGAAAATTCCCAGGGTGGCTGAAAGATTGCCATCAATGAAATAAAATCAGGATTTCATAAGAAACACATCATTGAGAACCCGACTTTTCTAAACTGTCTCATTAGGACTATTTCATAAGCCTCTTAAAGTGTCACAAATCTTTGGTGAGAGTGATAAATGGAATGTACCTGCTGCTTTTGTACCTTCCCTTCACCCTAGACCCTATGTCTTAGTTCTAATTTTTAATTATTTTCCCAGTGGGATTATGAATGTTCCAGGTATCTGATTAGCTTCATATCTTCATTGAAGAAGGCTATGGATTTTATGTTTATCTATCTATCTATCTATCTATCTATCTATCTATCTATCTATCTATCTATCTATCATGGTTTGAATGTGAGGTGTCCCACAAAAGCTCACGTATCAGGCAATTATTTCTCCTTCTGGAGGAGAGATAATTGGGTCATAGACTTAACCTAAGCAGTGAATTAACTGAGTGGCAACTGGAGATAGGTGGGGTGTGGCTAGAGGAAGTGGTTCATGGGGGCATGGCTACGAGGTATATATTTGTATCTGGAGAGTAGAGTCTCTCTCTGCTTTCTGATCATCATGTGAGCTGCTTCCTTCTGCCATGCTCTTCCACCATGATGTTCAGCCTCACCTCAAACCCTGAGGAATGGAGCCAACCTTCTATGTACTTTTGAATTCTTGAGCTCTCAAATAAACTTTTCCTCCTCTAATATTGTTCTTGTTGGTGTTGCAGTCACAATGGCAAAAAAGCTGACTAAAACAGTATCTATATTCACACACTTAAATTTCTGTTTTAGGGGCAAACTATTTCAATAATAAAAGCTCACACTTGCTCAATACTTACTTTGTATCAAGTACCATGGTAAGTATTTTATATTCTCTCCTCATGAAAAGCTTAGGAAGTAGATATCGTTACCACTCATTTCATAGTTTAGGAAACCAAGCAAGGCACAGAGAGTTTATTTAGCTTGTCTAAATACTTATGACAGTACATGGTATTTCTGAAATTTGGACCCAGACAATTTGACTTCAGAATCAGTGCTTCAAAGTCACATTGTGCTGCTTCTTCATAGAAATTTTTAGATGATGTGTCACAGTAGCATGAGCAGGTAGTTTGAAAAGTCACATATAATCTTAAATCCACAGAAAGTGCTGAAGGTTTTTGTCTTGCACTCTGTTATGATACCATTTTGAATCTTTAATCAGTTGAAATGAATTTATCAAACCCTGAGAACTCTCTCTCTCTCTCTGTCTGTCTCTCTCTCTCTCTCTCTCTCTCTCTCTCTCTCTCTCTCTCTGTATGTGTATAAAATTTAAGAGAAATTCAAAAGGAGAGAATAAAATGCTCTTGCTTTTTCAGAATCCTGGGTATGCTGGGCGGTGGTGAAATCTCTCTGAGATGCTATAAGAAATTGCAAAGGACAGTAGGTGATGGGGAAGAATTGGGAGGACATCACCTTGGATGGACACTTCACATGGTATGATGCTTTGGTAATGAGTTTGGTCCATTGTTTGTCCCATGGCCACATCATGCAAAAGCCATGCAAAAGCTCCAGCCAATTTCACAATTGCCAGGGTAAGAGAGTGTTTGTTTGGAGTGAATGATCTGCAGATGTTGGTATTTGAAGAGTGATTGTTTCAGAAGCTGCTTACAGAGTGGATTGCAGGTGGAGATATAAGGCAGGGGTCCAGTTAAGAGGCTGTCATTATGTGCAGATGGAAAATCACGGTGGGGTTGGGTATAAAATAAAGCAAAAGTTCTAGAAAGGCTGCAGAGATATGTGAAATTGGTGACGTGATAAAATTAAAAGTTGGTTTGTAGGAGGGGAACCCAAAATTTAATTCCAGGATTGAAATAGTTCATCTATCACCAGCATGTTCAAATAGAGATGTCCATGGGCCTCTAGACACAGAGAGACTGACTGAAGGTTGGTCTGAGAGAAGGAGCGAGGCATCTTCTGCTCAGATGGTTGCATGGCCTCCATCCGACCTTGCTGTCTCTCTCACTCTATCCTGTCATCCTTCAGGCAAGAGCCAAGGTGATCTTTCAGGGAAGTAAAGAAGGCACTGGGGCTGGGGGTTGTGGCTCAGTGGTAGAGTGCTCACCTTGCACATGTGAGGCACTGGGTTCGGTCCTCAGCACCATGTAAAAATAACTAAATAAAAATAAAGTTATTGAAAAAAGAAGGCACTGTTTTCTACTTAAAATTCTTTAATATTTTGATTTCAAATGAGGCCGAAATGGATGCTTGGAAGGCATTTTTGAGATAAAGGTGTGTTCTGAGTTGTCACAGTGAGTGTGGGGGCTATGCCTACGTAGAGGGTGGGAGTCAGGAATTCTGCACAACCTTTACATGTTGAAATTCATCTCACCTTATTAAAACTAGTATTTATCCCTTATTGTATGGTCAGGATATTATATTGCTTTTTTTTTTTTTTTAAAAAAAAGGATGATATACACATTGCTTTCCTTTAGGACAAGACAGGGCTTTCCAAAATATTTCTCATAAAATTTCACTTTTTAATTCAGTTTATCACTGAAGGAAAATAAGGAAGAAATAAATAAGCATTAGTTCAAAAGAGTATGTTGAGATTGGAGAGACACTCTAAATGTAGATTAGTCTAAATTTAAACACAATTATTTTTAAGCCTTGAGTTCATCTAATTATCACTCACAAGAATGAATACAGTGTTAGATGCCATCCTGAAATAAATTTGAGTTAAGAATCCGTGAGCTGTCATCCTGGGTTGGACCTGGGTCTTCTGGCCTGGAACACTATCTCAGTAATGGCACAGAGGGACAGATTGGAAACAGGCTAACTGACAGCTCTGACATCTACTTCTAGTTTCTTGTAGTAGCTCTGATAAATATGCCCTTCATAAATTTCTATCTGAGATCTTTCTGAATCTGTTTTTTTTTCTCTACCAAATTTTGGATGAGTGAATTCTTTCAGTTTGCCACCAAATGTCTTACATGGTGATCTCAAGCTATGAGAGTTGTTCCCTAGGACAATTTTCCAGAATTTGGCAAGTTGCAAGGATCCATAAAGACCCTGCAGAGCATTCATGGTGCACTAATATGTCCAGGTACTCTATAAAACAAGGGCTATGGTGAACTGTGCTTGGAATGTATTTACTGTTATAGCCCTTTCTAGGAAAAGCATGGTGTGCATTATTAGCACATTGAAGATGTGCTAGAAAATGTGATCACAAAACCTATTTTGTGCATCATCATGCAGGGCCCATGTTCCACAGTAAAAACTGCTCTAGCAGTTTAGAACAAACTGTTAAACTGTTTTTATATCCATGTATTGATTGCTGCAGTTTGGATTTTAATCGTCTCCCAAAGGCCCATGTATTAGTTTTGGTATCCAGGTGGAAATTTTAAGAGACCGGGCCTTGTTGGAGGTTTTAGCTATTGGGAATGTGTCCTTAAAGGGGATCGTGGGTCCCCCACCTTTTTGTATTTCTTTTGTTTGCTGGTTATAAGGTGAACAATGTTGCTCCACCATTACGTGTCCCCGGACACCAGAGGCTGAAAAGCAGGCCCACCAGATCATGGATTGGAAACTGTGAACCAAAATAAACCTTTTCTCTTAGAAGTCAATTATATCAGATATTTGTTATAGTGACAGAAAGTTGATGAACACATTGCTCCAGTTTGGATCTGGAATGTCTCCCAAAGACTGGTGAATTGAAGACTTGGTTCCCAATATAGCAAGGTTCAGAGATGGGGCTTTGGGAAGTGATCGGATCATGAGGGCTCTGACCTCATCAATGGCCTAATACATAGCTGAATGGACTACTGGGAAATGGTGGAAACTGTAGGAAGTGGAACTTAGTTGGAGGAAGTGGGTTCTTGGAAGCATGCCCTTGGGGACTTTATCTTCTACTTGGCCCTCCCCACCTCCTTCCTGGCTGCCAGGAGATGAGCCACACTCTTCCACCATGATGTTTATTTTCTCCACAGGCTTAGAAACAATCAAATCAGCCAACCATGAACTGAAACCTTTGAAAGTACGAGCCAAAATAAATCTTGCCTCCTTTAATTTGCTTTACTCAGTTATTTTGACATAGTGACTAGGACACACACTGAGTGAGTTGTCGAGTTGAGCATTTCCCTTTTCCTATCCCATTTAATTATTTATTTTTAAAATGTACCAAACTAATATTATAAAATTTTAAGTCGACCTGTAATCATTATACTTATTTGTGGGGTATTATGTGATGTTTTACAACATGTATACATTGGGTGATAGAGCTAACCAGGGGAAGTAGCATACCTATCATCTCATCCTTTTGTCATTTCTTTGTGACAAGTGCATTCAAAAACCTCTCTCCTAGCTATTTTGAAAATATATATTTTTAAATAATTTTTTTTTTCAGCATCAGGGTCAAACCCAAGTCCCTCTGCATGCTAGGCAAGTACTCTATAGCTGAGGGACATCCTTAGCTCCATTACTGTTAACTATAGTCACAATGTTGTGCAATAGAACACCAGAACTTATTTTTCTAATCTAATTGTAACTTTTTTCTGTAGGCTGACTTCTTCTTGGTCTCCCTCCATCTCCCTCCAGTCTCTCATAACAACTGTTCTACTCCAGACTTCTATGAATTTCCCAACTCATTTCTCACCCAGATGGTTGAAGGCAATTGGGGAGACAGTGGGCCATCACCAATATCTGGGCAGCCCTAAAACAAGGATGGGCAACTCACTGAAAGAAGATGGGATTTAGATTTTTAAAACCTTGGTTGGATTTCTTGCTCTGTGATGCTTTGCAGCTGTGTGCTCTTGAGAGGACCGCTTGGTTCTCTGCATCTCTTCTTGTGCACTGAAATGGGAATAATATAGTTGCTGCTTATTACCAGGATTATTTTATGAATTGTGTTTGCTCATGTGTGTGGAAACTTTGCAAAATGTATTGGGTTTTTAAAATGTGTTTTAAGTATTCAGCAAATTCTAAAAGGGAATGAGTCCTGCTGTTCTAATTAGTGAATTGAATTATTAACTATATCGTCTGAGTGTTAGATTTAAGGCTAAAATTAGTTTTTGTGTATAAATGTATGAAGAAAATAAAAATCCAAACCTCCCTCTGTGAAGGAGGAGGAGCAGAAAAGGAGAAGGAGGAGAAGAGGAGAAGGAAGAGAAGAAGGAGAAGAAGGAGGAGAAGAAGAGAAGAAAAAGAAGTCATTGAGGTCAATAACTGCACTCTTTCTCTGCCCCAGGGGCAAACATCAGCCCATTAGACTAGTTAGGAGGCTGCTCAATTTTGTTCTCAGCACCCATTTTTTTTCTGTTTGGTACTGGGGATTGAACCCAGAGGGGTTCAACCACTGAGCTACATCCATAGCTCTTTTTAGTTTTTCATTTCAAGATAGGGTCTCACTAAGTTGTTAAGACCTCACTTCGCTAAGGTGCTAAGGCTGGCTTTGAACTCTCCATCCTCCTGCTTCAGTCTCTTGAGTTGCTGTCAGCACCTGTTTTTAATCTCTGCTCTGCTGGAATTCACTGCATAAAGAGTAGTTTCTGGAAAACTGGGTTTTAATACCTTGCTCAGGTAACATTCCCAGGAACTTAGGTCTTCAAGCCCTTCATTTCCATTACTTTCTTTTATGGCAAACTTGATTTCATTTAGGCCTTTGTAAAAGTATCTTCCCCAAAAATATGGTTACAAACAAAAAACAGATTTTGCGCTCCAAATCCAAAAGGAAATCAAAACCATAGTGCCCTTCCTAGTATGTCAGGGTTTGAAATAGTTGAAGAAACATGTTAGCTTTTTGATACTGCAAAAAATTGTTTAATAATGTGCAATTAATAGTGAGTTCAAATCTAGCAATCATTCTTTTTTTTTTTTTTTTTTTTTTTTTTTTTTTTTTTTTGGGG